>CM077114.1:17824468-17851528 GCA_039619505.1 Cimex hemipterus | reverse complement strand
GAGAGAGAGAGAGAGAGAGAGAGAGAGAGAGAGAGAGAGAGAGAGAGGAAAAGTTTGAAGTTTAGTAAGAAACATTTCAAAAATTCTGATCAGCCCCAAATTGGATGAATTGATTATGAATGCCATTGACTTTAATGCTTTTTTTGACAAATAAAGCTGATTAAACCATTGAAAAAATTGCTGAATGTAACATTCAGTAATATTTTTGCACGTATCGCAGGCGTATTGTCATTTTAATTGCCTAAATCAATTTTACATTAGCAGATATTGTTCAAAATTGCGTTTAATTATTTTTTAGCTTTATAAAAGAAGTATAAAGGTAATTCATTTGCTTAAACTACCCTTGTTATTGTCTTTTTATTATTATTAAAAATGGGAAAGCAGGGGGGACATTTTAATAAAACGCCAACGCCGTTGGCATTTTAATCGGTCTGTTGGACGGCCGGAAGTTATACTTCCGTTCGGCCAGTACGTTAACTGAAAATTAAATGTACGTAGTTGAACAGTACCAGACACGAAACTTCATACGGTGCGTTTTACAATTGACGTCTGACGGTTCAATATTACAAAAACGATTGGAATGGTCGAAAGGCTCCCTGACACAATTGTGTCCTCAGAGGGGAATAAATCATACTCGGAGAAATAATACCACTTAATACGGGAGATAATAGTCCTTTAATTGCTTTCTGCTAACGTTGAGATAACCGTTTGATGCCAATGACATCTATAATCGGAAATATACGCGATTAATAATTAATATTGCAAAAAAATCTTACACAATCCCGCATATTTATTTATATGTATTTATCTTTGTAATACATCCCCACATAACGTAGATCAATGATTAGGATCGAAAGGTGAAAATATTGTTTTAAATTTTTCCAGCAACGCTGGATTCCGGTTAAATCTTAAAAAGTGTTTGATGAACCTATAGTAGATGTAACACGAGGGGTGATTCAGGGAGAATTTTGTCCTCATCTTTTGTTCATTCTATTTTTAATTTAGTGATGGGATTCCTCTCGTGAGCTAATCAAAAGAGTTACTCCACTGACTTCCCTGGGCGAGGGATGAAGCGCTCTGAAAAGATTAAAAGAACGTAGCTCTGATATTTCCTCCACTCGGTTATCAACCCACATCAATCGCAGCTTAATTTTAAATTTTGTATTTACTACCACTCAGTAACTTGACAAATGAGTGAGTACACCTTGTTCGCAATTCCAGCCGTTCTTAATACAGCAGTGTCCAAACGTAATTTAGTGGTTCACGATGTTTATTGCCTCCTTTTATACGTTTGGTTTGTTTTTAAGGTGAATTTTCTTTTTTTGAATATTTTTATTGTGCAAAAGTTGGTTTTCAAAACTTCTACGATGTTCTCTTTTTTCATTAGCCTGTAGATATTTTGTTCAATTTTTCCTATGATTGTTCGTTATGTTTTTTCTCCTTTTTATGTATTTTGTTTGTTTTTAAATTGCATTTTCTTTTTTTAATATTTTTATTGCGTTAATGTTGGTTTACACAACTTCTGTGATGTTCTGTTATTTTCTTTGTCTGTAGATTTTTGTCCAATTTTTGTGCTATAATTGTTGGCTGTTTTGTTGTCTTCTTTTATGTTTTTCTTTAGGTTAATTGCTTCTGTGCTTTTTTTATTAGGTAAAAATTGGTTTTTACAACTCCTGTTGTTCTTTCTGAATGTGGTGATTAGTGACAGTTAGTCGAAGAATATTCCGAAATCGTGAGAAACGGTCTGGTGTGATGTAGGTTTCAGAAAAACATTTTCTTTATCCTGCCAATGTTTCGACCTTTATTGAGATCATCTTCAGGGTCTGAGGCTTACAAACATTGTTTAAATTTAACAAACACATGTACGATGTCGAATAAAGTGAATTTATACAATGCAAAAAAGATCCAAACGTTGGAAAGATAAAGAAAATGTTTTTCTGAAACCTAAATCACACCCGACCGCATCTCAATGATTTCTGAATAATCAATTGTTCTTTCTTTTTCTTTTGCCTGTAGATCTTTTTCCAATTTTTGGCGATGATTGTTCGCTTTGTTTATTGTTGTATTTTTTTCATAGGTTGTTTGTTTTTAAGTTGAATTTTTTGTGCTTTCTTATTAGGTTAAAGTTAACTTTTATAACTTCTATGTTTTTTTTTCTTTTGCCTGGAGACGTTTTATCCCATGTCTTGCTATGATTATTCGATATGTTTATTGTCTCTTTTACTTGTGGTTTGTTTTTAAGTTGAATTTTTCTTTGTTGTTCTTTTTATTAAGTTAAAATTGGTTTTTACAACTTCTGTGTTGTTTTTCTTTCTTTTATCTCTGATTGTTCGCTAGGTTTTTTGTCTATTTTGTAGTTTTTTTAAACATTTTTCTTTCCTTTTCTGCTTTGTTTTTAAGTTAAAATTGGTAAAATAACTTTACAGTTTTAGTTTTTACCACTTCTATGTTGTTCTGGCTTGTAGAGGGTGATTCGCTACTCGTACTATAAAGTTCGTCAGGTGCGAGACCGTTAGTCTATCCTAACATAACGAGTTATTAGACGGGAAAAAAGTGATTATTATTTCACACATTAATTTTTATGTTACTACTAAAAATTACCAAAGTCAGTATTGTGTATTGATTTGGGAAATTCCTACATTTAAATAATTGTATGTACATAAATCGATGATGATGATCAGGAAAACAAGTGGACTGATAAGATCGCCGCCCCCTCCCCAGGGTTGAGCAATTAGGCCGTCTCTTCGTTAGTTGCAATTCAGTAAATCTGCAGTTTTCTCGCTACTCCTCGGTTGTATAGGTTGAGAATAATTGCTGTTAACGAACTGTTTTTTTTCCCAGGAGTAGTTCAATCAATACATAACACTTTGAGGATTTTTTTCTCGATGCTTTTTTGTGACAGATGTAGGTTTTACTTATAAATCGGTGGTATGTTTCGCTCATTTTCTACAATAATAAATTTAAAGCGTGCATGTATATGCATGCATAATAATAGGCTGAATGTTTATAGCTTGCCGGCGATCTAAATGGGTGATACTAATTTCCATACCTTGTGGGACAAACAATTGTACAATCTGTTATAGTTCGACTACAATTAATGAAATTTCAACACTTTATTTCTTCCCTCAGGAACATACTTAAAATTGTATGTCGATTGATAATGGAAGACAAAAAACAATAGGTAATTGGGTTTTAAAGAAACGGAAAATTTGATGTTTGTAAGATCAGCATTGCCATATACGTAAATGTGTAGATTTTAAGTTTTGGTCATGTTTGTATTTTGGCAATCTGACCGCGGTCTTACTCGTGTCCCAGCGCCGAAATTAGGGTGAATCAACAACAAGGTCGTTTCAGCCACAAGATGCATGCAGTGTGTAAATCTAGATGTATTTACACTATTCATTCTTTCTTAATTCATTTTTCCTATTTAAAAACCAGTATTCAAGTAAGGTGTCTGGTGGAGAACTCGATTTTCTTATTATAGTTAACTACCTACGTGGTACATCAAAAACAGGTCTAACTTATGTACCTATCCAGTAATGCCAGCATTTGAATCCAGAAGAAAAATACAATATGATGACACTCACTGAGATGGATTAAAGGCCAAGGAGTTCTCGGGGGTATCGACGATGATGGCGGTATCACTGGTCTTCGGGATGTGAATCTGTATAGACAGCTCATGCACTAGGACTTTGGAATCGGGGACGGAACAGTACGTTCGCAGAAGGAATAAAGATGTAGTTGTGGATTAGCGTTAGGTTCTCGACGTAGTAAGGCGGCTTGGCGATTTGTCCGAAGTCTTTTTGTTCAATGTAACTGTACAATGAGCACACTTTTTGGCAGGACTCGTCTGTTTCAAACTGGACGTAGCAAAGTCTTGGATAAGATTACTTTACTATTGACGGTCATGACAAATTTCGGCGTTACTTGTATTGGTAGTTGTTGCGCGTGAAGATTTCACGGTCTACTAAGTAGGTATAGTCCTAGTAGGTGTGAATCGGTATCTAATTGTTTTTGATGTACAGTGGAAGGCAAGACTGTTTTTGATGGGAAAGGTTAAGTGCGCTATATGCTGAATGGCTAGCGGAAATCCTAGTTCCACTATGTATGTCCAAAGTAGTGGTGGTTAGGAGTTATGTAGGGTGTTGGACTTCAAGTTGGTGAACTTATTGGTATTGGGTCTGTCAACAAGCCCGGGTGTGACGGGTTCGACAAATTTGCGAGTGGGTAGGACCCAATGCCGGTTCAGCATTAGGTTAGTAGAGTTTTGACGGTAAATGCAGATTTCGGACTCAGTATAGCCTTCGTCCAAATCTTCTGTTAAACTGTTGTCTCTTAAGTCTTGTCTGAAGATCAATCTACTTTCTTGGTATAATCCTAAGTACTCGACTTGAATAGAAGTCAATATTCGATAAGCCCAAGTTCTCCTTGGAGGTAGCTAAGATAGATTCAAATTAGAGAACAATATTACGGTTCATTTGCCGTGGTGATGGTAATGGGATGTTATTTAGGTAAGAAGTATAGATGTTACAAATGGTGGGACCGAGAATGCTCCCTTGTGAGACGCCAACTTGGAAAAGTTTTGTTTCCGGGAACATTCACTCTAAATCAGCGGTCAGTTAGCTAGATTTCAGAACAAGATAATAAGAGATGGGTAAACAGTGGCTAAGTTATAAAGCACGTCCGGATGTACATTAGCAAATGCCTGTGCTAATCTAGGAACGCACCCAAACTATCTGTTTATTCTATAGAACAAAGAACGCAATAAGATATTTATTCCAACTGCGTGCAATATTAAAAAAAAAGAAAATAATGCAGTGCAAGAACATATAATTATTACTTCGTTAAATCTTTCAAATAAAGTCAACAGGAAACTCCAGGAATGTGGAAGTTATTGCCTCACGCTAAGTTAATCAATTGCTGAACTTAGATAGGTGATAAATTACTGGGTCTGAATGAAAGGATAGCTCAAGTTTATAATAGAATCTATTGCAGCTGAAATGTACCAAGTTTGGGGAAGTATTTGATGCTTAGATCAGAGTTGATGGTTGGTGACTATTGTGGCATTTGAATTTGTTTGGGTTGTTCCCGTCCGTAGGTCAACAATTTTGAGCAGGTTTGTATTTGTTTATTTTGGCAATGTCTACTTTGATCCTCGGACAAATAGTCTTTTCAACGTTTTATCGTCTCACTAGTCAGTTTGTTTTAATCGGTTCTGTGAGCGCCAACTGTGTCTTTTGGCCCGAGGTAAACCAAATCGAACGAGGAAGAAATCGTCGCCCTTTAAAAGTAGATAAATAACCGTTTTGAACGGTCACGCTTAGGAAATTGTTGAAAACGGCTAAAAGAAAACAGTCGTAATTCCAGACGGGTTGAATTACAAAAACCGTATCGTCAGTCCGGCCCATTTTGTTCTCGGGCATGAAAACCTCATGCCGCGACAATTGACCAATTTTTGGTGCCAAATGCCCCCTTGGTGCAGCGCGTGGAGCAATGTGACAAAGCAAGCCCGTTGGTATTGCCGCAGGAGCGAATAATCCCACCATGAAAATTGATAATTACTCCTGCCTTCCCGTGTCTACCTATGAAGGAGGAATTTGATGACAGCATTCCTCATGTTAATATTCTGATATCGAGTAGGAATAACCCACAATCTTCCGCTTATTTCCATTAGGGGCCGAGAAGAATTTTTATCTGCGCTAGATTAAAAATAATTCAGGGCTGTTTAATAAAGGTTGATCGGACGTCCCGACATTAATGCAGCCTTTCGTTATTGCCTGTTGAGGTTGGTTGTGCCGCAATTCCCACAGTGATTATTAAATTCGACGCGTTTAGGCTTAACCCCACATGGCTGTCATTTCAGGAATTTCACAACAACCACAACATTACCAAAACACGTTAATAAACTATTATATTTTCGAAAATCTTACGGGTCAGTAGTAACAGCCTAATTATAAAAAAGTAGTTATTTTCGTTCAGAGATTATCAGAAATCCAAAGGCAAGGTCGAAAAACTATTTTCTTTCGCCCTTCCTCGTAACATTGAGTGGATGGATAGTTTTGTGCTTCAGCTTTTGTTTTAAAATATATTTTAACTCCTGGATCCTAAAGTGAATCCTGGATTATGAAATTTTTTTTATTTTTTACGTAGATGCATTTCGAGGCTCTTTCTACTTTCTCGTCAGTACATTTTTATTTTGGGTGTCAACGGACAACTTTCGTCAATAGACGATAGTGTAAATAGACGACAGTAGTTTGTTGACTCTCAAAATAAAATTGTACTGAGATGGAAGCAGAAAGAGCCTCGAAGTACATGCACATAAAACAATAAAGAAATTTGGGAAAGCTTACAAAATTAATGTAATTCAGATTGTTATCCTGATTCAACAAAAGGAGAACCACCAAGGTAATAATAATTCCTTCTAAGATGAAATGCACTCAATTCGAAAAAAAATTCAAGTTTATAATCACTTCTTTGTTATATATTTTTAATCTTTGTTTTCTACTGGGAGTTTTTCAAAAAAATCATTAGTCGTTTCATTATTTAAAAATGGTTCTAAACAGAAATGATAGTGGATCAATTTTCGACCTTGTCAGTTTTGATCCTACAGAAAAATGAATTAAGGCAAGGTTATTGATTTTTTAATAAATAATATTATCATAGCACAAAATCAATATGACTTCTTATCAGGGGAACCTGGTTGTTGGCTTTGTTTGATATCAAAAATTGTATCATAAATGAGTTTAATATAAATAATTTTGTTTTAGGGGTCTGTTCAAAAATTAGTAAAGCATTTGACTAGGTCGATTATGGGTAGTTTGTCGGATAAAATATTTGCTCAAAACGTTGAGAAAAAAAATAAAAAGAAGAAAAATAAAATATAAAATATTGTTAAACGCTCTTTGCCTTATTAACTCTTTACCTTAAATCTTTAACTAAATTTAAAAAAAGTAAAATGCAAAGTAAATTTTCTGTTTTGGTAGTTCAGTATGTTTACTCTCTCTTTTTTATTTGTGTGTTTAATTATTACGTTGCATTTTTTCTTAATTTTCTAATCTACAACTACGATAACATATATTGTGTGCTTTGAAAAACACTTTTCAAGAAATTATTATTTATACTTAGAGCGAACGGATTCTTACCGTCCCATTCAGTCCCACTGAACAGTTAAACAGTACATAGAGATCTGGGGAACTGCTGATCAAATCCCAATGCTCTGTTTATGCTCCTTTGATGTGTGATCAAACTCTGCATGCTAAGAAATTCATTTTGAAAATAATATTCGAATTTATATTTAAAAACCTCAGCAGAATTACAGTTGACTAATAGTACTACTCTCTACGAACAATTCACCCTACAGAAGGCTGTAACGACAATGGCCAAGAGATCGTTTAAAAATAACGCACAAATATAAAAATAAAAAAAGCTAAATTATGTATTTGGGATAATTTAACTGCATTAATAATAAAAAAACGCAAGATTGGGAAGATACTAACGTCAAAACGACTAAGTAAAATTTTTTTTAACGAGGGTTCGCAACAATAGAGGTCATATAAACCCTCAGAGTACCGGTGTTTTTGAAAAAAAAGCCATTTGTAAATATGTCGGGTTCGAATGCAGGGCCGCTGGATTCGAACCCGGGACCTTTCCCTTACAGTAACGAGCAAAAAAAAAAAAAAAAAAAAAAAAAAAACCCCCCCCCCCCATTACTCGCTTTGGCGGTACATATACTAAACAAAATATTGTCGTTGAAATACATAAATAAGTAATTATCATTAATTGCTATTTTTTCTCTTATCTAGGGTATTCAAGATCCGAAACAGTCCGACGTTTAAACCTGGCTGAACGATACAAAAATTCGAATCACACGTCGATTTTAGCAAGATGGGACGCCACACATTTCCTAGTTGCAGATCGTCAATATGTTCACATGGCATTTCTTGAGCGATGTGTGTACGTTGAGCAACTCCTCAATCACTTACCTGTCAACGTTGTAAGATTTTCATGGTGGATTCGGAAAAAAAAAACAGAAAAAAATCAAGCCTTTATGTCAAAAAGAAATTCTAGTTTAAAACTATTTTTTATATTTAATTGGTTTAAATTATTGTTATATCTTTCTTCTGTAAACCGGGTTTGTTAATTATCTGAACACAAGGGATCACATCTTAACTCAAAACCTAAGCATAAACTAAATTTAATATACATTTTTAGAAAATCGTTTATATACGTAATCAAAATTGCTGTTATTTTTCAGAAATTCCGTTCTCCTAACTAAGAAAAAGATGAATTCGGAACATCAGATATCATTTGGTATACGGATGGCTCCAAAACAAACGAAGGAGGATAAGACGTTTTTTATACTTCCACAAAATAAAAACAATCAAACCCCTTTGTACCTCGGACTGTCAGGATGAACGAAATGCCATCAACTTTTGTGTCTTAGAAAATCTTAAAATACAGGGGGAAAATTCCTCATATTAACGGATAGTCAAGACCTAAAGCAACAAAATGTTAAAAAATCACAACAATATTAGTCAGAATGAACATGCAACATCTCCAAAACCTGGTGATATTGAAGGGTACCACTATACAAGGAAATTTTTGGTAACGAACAGGAAACAATAGCGAGAAGAGAATCTGCAACACCTTATATACTAAAACCCCCTAACAAAAATAACGAGGACAAACTGAGGATTCTCCAAAATGGATAACTGGATAAAAAAAAAGAATAAACTCTACAGGTGTTAATCTATGGTAACACAACCTTCCCAGACTGGCAAAATCATTGCTACAGTAGGAAAGGGCTAAACTCAGAATATTTGTAAGCCTATTCAACATCTACACAACATGGACATGTACACTAAGGACACCATTGATAGGAGGAAGAAACAGCTAACCAACTTCGAATGCTAATGAACCGTCCATTGAAGACATAACCTGGTATACAAACAAAACCCAAGGAAAAGAATTGTAGCAAACACAGTTCATGACCTAGTAGTCCTTGGGAAAACGATCTAGACGATTGCGCTGAACTAGGAAAGTACGATAAGCAAGACGGCTGCAGTGCCTCCTAGTGTACACACCATCATCGTCGCTTACCAAATAATCCTAACTTTATTACCAAAAATTGGGGGGTTTGAAATTATTTTGTATTTTTTGTCATTTTCAGTGCGTTAGGAATAATCGAAAACAGTTTCTCCTTCTCTCTATCGATGACCAACCAGTGATGATTGCTAAAATTCTGAACGTTTCCAATAGCTATTTCGAAATCGTAAGATTTAATTATCGATTAACGGTCACTAATAATTACAACACGTTTCCAACAGCGAAGATAGATTACCAAAAATAATGTTCTTTTTCAGAAACTCCTTTTGAATATATTTTTATACAGTCATTAATTTTAAAATTTATTTGTCTCAATTTTCTTAGTTATTTAACTTTGACAACATAGTTACAACTGTGTAGTTATTCTGTTAATTGTATTTGTTGAGTATATATTTACGCAGTATTTTTAAATTAATGATATAACGTTTGTAAAGTATATACAACTAAATATCATTCCACTCTTTCATGATGAAATTATTTATACTATTTCATTTTTAATTAATAGGAAAGCCCATACACGCATTCAGTAGTGTTTGCTCAGGTTTCAATCAAAGATGCTTCCACCAAAATTGGATATTCCATTACGAAAATTACCGTATGTTTTGTCAGTATGTGATTTAACATCACCAAACAATTCGAAACTGTTAGATATTTCAGGTCATGATAAAATGACGTATCGGCCACGCCTGCATTACAGTTTTGGCAAACTTGTTAAACGACATTTTCCCCGTCACGTAATTTTACGAGGATAGAAATTTGTTTTTGTCGAGATAAAATAGGATTAGGGTTTGGTGTGTAATCTCCGACGAAGGGCCACGTGGGTCCTGGGGGGATTCGCTGTATTCCGAATGGATAACATGTCGTGCTGGGATTCCTACCCCATCATTTTGTATTAATTTACAACTAAGGTTAACAACAAATCAAAAGATAAGCAACAATTTTCAGATGAAAACTTATTAAAAATGTATATCGGAATGGAATGCTTTTTGATCAACCAAAAAAATGGATGGTTAACAATTTCCAATATGCATTGTAAGTTGTGGTAAAAAAAAAACAAATCGTTTCTTAATATACAGGGTGTCTTTTTTACATATAGACCAGCTAGTTTTACTGTACTAAAGAAAAATATATAAAAAAGCTAAATTGTAACCGTTCCTTTATTGCAATTTTTTTACTGCAAATATTCAGGGTGTTCAATTGATTTTTTTTAAATACTACCCTATGTTTTTACTTTCATATTCTTAAAATATTTTAATGAAAAACGTTTTGTTTTATTCAACCCATTCAAGGGTTTTGTTAATTAGAAACAACGTTGTAAATTATCGATCGAATTGAAGTTATCTACGTGAGGGATCAGGGTAGTGGTCCGAATAAAGCACGGTGTTGATTTATGCCAAGCTTTCGGCATAATTAACACATTAGCACTCTCTCGAAACTGCCTCACAAGTCTCATCAGGGCTGGTGTCAATCAAGAAACCGTCCCTGATAAAACCCTACTGCGATATTTACGGCTACTTTCCACAAAAGTCTCCAATATATCACCTGTGATAACTGAAGAGGCGTCCAAGCCAATAAAGCAACTGGAAAGTGTTAATTCTTTGTTGATATTTCAAAATAAACAAATTTTTAATATTCTTACTGAAGCATTGTTATCATTCCCAGTGGCAGGACCGGGTAGAAGAGGATTATCAGATCGATAAGTTTACCAACGCTTCCTCTTTTAAAAGCATCCTTGTTATTTTTTCTAAATTCCGTTTTTCAACTCTGCTTGACTGCGAGGGTAACATTCAAAAAGAATAATCCCCTATACTATTATTTAACAAATATGAAACTGTGGTTAAAATTCTCCTTTCTTCCACATCGCTTTATTTTTTAGAAAAGTGGCTCGTCACACATAGTCTAATTGTCTTCCATTAAAGATGACTTAGGAAACCTTTTGGAAACAAATAGTTCTATTTGACGTCTCATTGGTTTACTGCAAATGGGTTATATTTTTGACCAAGATAAAACAAAGACAGTTAGTCTGAGCGTTTTATTGATTTGTGTAGAGTTTATTAACATTATCATTCAGATATCGTGAAATGCGGTCTGGTGTGATGTAGGTATAAGAAACACATTTTCTTTATCGTGCCGACGTTTCGATCCTTTATTGAGATCATCTTCTGTGCCTGGGATTTACATTTTTTTACATTTACATTGTATAACTTCACTTTTCCACATTCTATATGTATTTTCTAAATGTAAACTATGTTTGTAAATCCCAGACCCTGAAGATGATCTCAATAAAGGGTCGAAACGTCGGCACGATAAAGAAAATGTTTTTCTGATACCTACATCACACCAGACCGCATCTCACGATATCTGAATAATAATGTTTTATTGATTGATGATCATTGTGGTAGAATGGTCAAGCGCCTAACCTCAAATATTTATATATTGGATGGTCTCATGAGTCGAGGTACCCTAAAAGATTTAAAACAGTTTCAAGCATAATGTATGGCATACTGGTCTAGGGACAATCGGCATCTAAAGCTGTCTTTGAATTGCAAAGAAGAGCAAATACTGCTAGAAATGTTAAATGATGGGGTGAGTGTGGTGTTCAATACTTTCCAAAAGGATAGTTCCTACTCACAGTAAGTTGAACCAAGATATTGGGTTGTCCGGAAAATAATGCAGGATTTTGGTATTAAACAAAAAAAAAGAAACTAGTTACTTTAAAGCAAT
Organism: Cimex hemipterus; assembly: GCA_039619505.1. Lineage (NCBI taxonomy): Eukaryota > Metazoa > Arthropoda > Insecta > Hemiptera > Cimicidae > Cimex > Cimex hemipterus. The sequence goes on along the minus strand of CM077114.1, from coordinate 17,839,699 downwards.
GTTCTTTAATCAAAATAATTTCCCATACTCTCAATACATTTCTCCCAACGTGTTGGTAACTTATTAATTCCGTCTGAGTAGAATTCAGAATTTTTAGAATTGATAAAGTCAATAAATGCATTTTCCAGTTCCGTTTGATTTTTGAATATTATGTGTTGTAAGTAGTGGTCCAGGTGTCTAAAAAAATGGTAGTCAGTAGGCGAGAGGTCCGGAGAGTAGGGTGGGTGAGGCAAAGTTTCATAGACAAGCTCCAATAATTTTTGTGACGTTACACGTGACACATGTGGTCGAGCGTTGTCATGCAACAAAATGGGCCCTTTCCGATTGACCAAAGAGGGCTTCATTACTGCCAATTTCTGATGCATGGTATTAATTTGGTTACAGTATGATTCAGCATTGATGGTTTCGCCAGGATTTAAGAAGCTGTAGTGTATTAAACCAAATGAAGCCCACCATACCGGTGGTCAGCGATGGTCGTTTTACTGACTTTGAGTTGCTCTGCAAGTTCTCGAACAGTTGTTTTGGGGTTTTCTTCCACCACTGATCGCAGAACATCATCATTAAGAGAGGAAGGCCTTCCACGACCTTCTTCATCTTCAAGGCTGAAATCTCCCTCCCGAAATTTTTTAAACCACCTTTGCACAGTGCACTCATTAACACAACCCTCGCCCCAGACTTGGTTAATGTTTCTAGCCGTTTGGGCTCCGCTTCGGCCGAGTTTAAACTCGTAAAAGAAAATCGTACGAAATTCTCGCTTTGACATTATTTTGATGACTGAATTATTTCCAAGTAGCGGGATGCTACAGAGGTAAACAAACAATATCATTTGGAAGAGGATTAATAAGTGTTGACATTCATACAAATGAGTAATCCTGTAAACGTAAACAGAATATTTTATATAGATTTTTTTTAATGGAAACTTAAAATCCTGCATTATTTTCCGGACAACCCAATATAATAGTTTTTTTGTATCCAATTCTGTTTTTGGGACAAATTTCAAGCCTTTGTTCAACAAATTGGTTTCCTCTTTATTTAGTGCCATTTTCGTTAAGTTTATAACCCTTGGATAAAATTTAAATGGAGTTTTTGAATCTTTATGGGTATTTTTAAGTGAACCTTGCTTTAAGTTTTTGATTTTTCTATCTAGTATACTTTGTTTTTTATCAGTGATTGCTTACTGTGAGTAGGAACTATCCTTTTGGAAAGTATTGCAAATACTACTTGTCAAGCATTCTTTGCCCAAAATTTTTAAATCCTTGACAGTTAACATTTTTAATTTTTTTTAACACGTTGGTATCGCAAGGCTTTTATGGTTGTCAATGAGCTTTGTGAATTGGATTTTTAAATTTTATATACACACATAAATTTTTATGTGAATGTTTTGACTCTGTCATACTATACGCTTGAGGTTTCGAATCCCCCCTCGTGCCATTGACCTTTTTATCTCAACTGAAAACCTTAATTAATTGTAAGATATTAATTGGTCTAGCGGACCAGGACATCTAATAGATTTAATAAGCAAAACGAAATTTCTTGACTAAAGCTCTCATTTGTCGCCGAGAATGAAATAGATTACACGGCATTTGAAAAAATACAAAAAGGAGTGTCAAGAGGTAGAGCAGCAGCGTATCAAACCGAAGATCGTGGGTTCGAATGCCATGGACTTTTTATCTCAACTGAAAACCTTAATTAATTGTAATATGTTAATAATATATTTCGTTTTAACAGAAGATTGAAATAGATTTAAACATTAAGTACAGATTAATAAAATTAATTGTATTTAACTCGACGAAATTGATATCAGACTTCAACTTTCGTCAATCTTTCTTGGAACATATCTCCTTCATCAGGACTTTGAAACTTATATTCCAAATCCACAGTTTAACGAGAATCGCACCTCTACCACCCCTTCACTGTTTGAATCAAGTTTCATTATAGAACTTAGATGTTCATACTTGTTAGAATGATCTGGATCTCGTTACGGTCGAGGAGAAAAAACAAATTCAGTTATCTGCCAAGGTTTCGGCATATTTTAAAGTCATCAGGGTGAAACAATCTTAAAGCCCATAACGAGATCCGGATTATACTTTAGTAAAAAAGTGGTCGATACATCTAACACTTTAAATATATTTTTTAACCTTGTTAGTAGTTAATCAAAGTTTTATTCTCCTCATGAAGGAGATTTAAACCTCAAAGGACGAAGGAACATCGCTTTCTTCTTTTTTAATTTAGTTTTCTTCCTAATCTTTAATAAAAATTATATTAATAAAGGCTATTACCCAGAGAAGAAATTATATGCAGCTATTTAATTTCTATGTTGGTTTTTTTTTTTTTTTTTTTTTTTTTTTGTATAATTGCATTTATGCCAAACGGACGGAAAAGGTAAATAGAGATACGGTCATTCAAATGATGAATATTTTGACAAGTAACCACAACTGAATGTCCTACTCTAAAATTTGATGATTTTTACGATTTTTACGCTATGTTAACATAGTAATTATTTTTTTAGAAATCTTGAATTACTTTCCAAGCCAGACGTCATTAAAATTTAGTAAGCACGAATAAACTTCTCAGGTTTATTTAATTATGGAAGATATATCATTTTTATCAATTAATTTTACCGTAATTAATTTCCTGGAACATACGGATAAAATTACGTATGAAACAAAAATACTAGCTTCCGGGTTGAACCGAGCTTTGAGCGACTTATTTCGCCATCCTCAGGGCATCCCCCCCCCAAAAAAAATGAATTTATAAACATCATACAGGATATGATTGCTTATTAACTAAGGAGTAGCTCTCGTTTTGTATCCCATGTAAATATTTTTAAGTTTCTAATGTTTTAATCGTTATTTTCAGGTATAATTTCATCCATAATTTGACCTCCCGTAGATTCAACTCGTAACATTAATTGCTGCAGGTCGATAACCTCAACTTGATAGGGATAAAAATAACATTTAATCGTTAAAATTTTGTTTTTCCTCCGTGGTACGCACGTTGGTATTCATAGAATCGATTCCAGACCGAATCTACATAAGTACAAAACATGTTTTGATACGACCTCATCCAGCAAAAATAGTAGTTGTTTCTTTGGCCTAAACTGAACAAATGGTTTGAACAATTCAAAAATTCCTACCAGTTTAATTAAGTATGGTATTACCAAAAGGTAACAAATAATAACTGACAGTTGATTTTTTATTTTTTTATGCGTTGTCCAAAGTTAAATCGTGTTTTTGGATATAATGTCTCATCCACACACCTGTCCTAAAATGTAACCGTAATTTGTGTAATAGCCGGTACCGGTCTGGCACAAGACATTATCGTGGGGCACGCATCGACGGACCCTCCGGAAGGGCTCGCACCGGAAACTATCCACGGAATTAAACGCCGACATGTTTTCTCCAGTGTAACACAAAAACATAAGAATAAAAAGTCTCATTCATTGATAAGTCGTACAGCAGGTTGTAGGCTGCGTGAATAATCTGCATATTTTAAAAGGACGGACTTATTAAGTCAGCCAAACAGACCGTAAAGCCGTAGATTTTTTTTAAAATTGATTATTTTACGCCTCCCCTACACGGATGTTGTGAACTAGTGAATGAGAAGTTATTTCGACAGAAACGTTTTGAGGCGTCCAGCAATTTCCATATTGGATGCTAGAAAAAAATTATTTCCTCCTGTTAACACTTCCCATAACTCAGGAGTTCAATAATTAATTTTAATTATTAAAAAATGCCAAACGCTTGGTCTCAGTTAAACGTTGTCCTGGACTAATGAACCATCTGGGATTGTTGAAATAAAAGGTGAAGGTTTAGTGATTTTGTCCCATGAAAATTGCTACAATTTTAATAGATAAAACTTTTTAAAAAATAGTGACATAGAGAAAAAATAAAGCAGAATAAAATGATTCCGAAACGTTAAATTTTTTTATAACGGTAATATTCGTTTTACCAGCCTTATTCTCGTATTTTAATAATTTTCCACGTTTTACATATTGTACTATTAAATTACAATTGCTTAATGTTAAACAAGTGTTCAAATTTCTCATATTTTAATGCACTAACGTGTTAATGAATTGTACATAATTTTTCGAATAAGACTTTTGCCTTCCTTGATCCATTAAGTAATGGAAAATTCCGTGATTGTTTTTGTTATCTCAAGTCTATGTCCACGTCGTAGGTATGGCCTTGCAGATCCTACTATGATCAGTGTGTCGGATTTTTCGCTGCCCGAAACATGTATACATCATCAGTAACCAGGGATACAAAGAAAACAGTGAAAATTGTTACGATAATCAATGAGCTTAAAAGCAGCATCTAGCCGATTCCATTGAACTAAGGAACTAGAAAAGACAATAAGGCAGGAAGGCTGCAGTGCTTGGGGAACGAAATACCCCCACTCCTTGTATCTAGCATCAACATCATGGCATATTTAAAAACCATTATGTGGTGATTCCCCCTAACTGTGATGAAAAATAGTAGAGTACACATAACTGTGTCCAGGAGCTGAAGATCACCAGGTATCAATCTGGAAATACAAGTGTTTCCCAAGGTATGGAATGCATCACTGACCACTTTTGATGTGATATTTCTACATGCTGATGCTTTAATAAGTTCTTGATTATGTGATCTTAGGGATGTTTATTCCATTGTAACCTTTGCTTGAATGTATAGTTAAGACGATCCTTACATAGCTCAAGTGTTAGGAATGTCCGCTGTACTACCCATGATGATATACTGCGGTTTATGAGCCAACGTAAGTGTGTTAAGTGTGGCGAGATGTACTTCCCTAATGAGTTGGATTACTGACCTGATTACTGACCTGAAAACCGCCTGCTTTCTTTATTTGTTTTGGGGCAATCTGTATACCTGTATCTATATTGTATCATGTCCTCCTGAATTATCCTTATGCTTTGTTGTCTGTTGAGACTGTATAGGATGTTGTAAAGAGTGTTCGTAGGATTATAAGTTGGTCTTCATTTCTTAGGATGGTTTCTGGTGCAAGTGACGGGCATATATAGCATTGGGCCATTTTCGATTTTAGACGCCAAAATATAAAAAATTTATATTATTTGTTATTGACTTAATCATCTGTGCATACTTCCAGTATAAGCAAAGAACGCTCAATGCTTAATCTTAAAAAAGCAAACGATAGAACAGAAACCGTCCTACATTCGAGTCTAGTATTTACTCAGAAATAGCACGCTTGTGTCATAATTTTCGACCTTAACACGATTAGTATTGTTTGAAACAACTTTATAAATTCACTATTTTTTTATGTTCCGCTTGACCAATTAATTAAGGTTTTTTTAAGTTGAGATAAAAAATCAGTGTCATGAGCGGGATTCGAACACAAAACCTTCACCTTGATATGCCGCTATTCTACCATATGAGCTATCGTGACTTCAATCCCTCCCCTTGAAAAATGGCAAAAAGGAGGAAAAATTCAAAAGGTGGGGTTGTGATGAGAAGTTGGTGCCCGAGGAGTCGGAAGACAAGCTCAAGTGGTAGAGCGACGTATCAAGCCGAAGGTCGTGCGTTCGATTCCCACTCGTGATACTGACTTTTTATCTCAACTTAAAAAACCTTAATTAATCAAATTTTACTATAATAATTTTAGTTCTCCAATGGTGTGCCACATTCACTGTAAGAAATAAAATTTAAACAAAGATAAAATAATGTCATTGAAATTTTTGAAAAATTTATAAATCAATTAATATTAGGTGCCGTTGAATTGGGTTGAAGGAAAGACGTCCAGACGAGGATTGTCTTAAACGCAATTGCGTCAATCATGTTTGCTGGAAGGAAAAATCCGAAGACCTTGAGTTCTCATACATTCCAAAAATTGTTATGCGTCAGTTAATTTAATTCAATATCATTTTCTCTTTTTGTAACAAAAATTAATTATTTTTTGCGATTCAATTAGCCCAAGTCGTTTGTTTTGTTGTTTAAAGTCCAAAGGAAAATATCCGCTATTGCAACTATTTTACCGGAACCGGCTGCCCGAAATGAGCAATTAAGTCCCTGACGCCGATCGAATTGAAAAGCGAGCCGGACACTTTTGGCTATTGCTAAAAATAATCCTTTGCTTCAAGGAAGGGGATTCGCTTAATCTAAATTCAAGCCTTAACAAGCCAATCTCGTTTTCAATTAAGGCCGACGCCCCATGCAAAGCTCTTTCTTCCCTTAAACTAGCCAAGGAAGACTCCATTTGAAAAGAGAAGATGATCAGAGAATCTCAGTTTAAACGATTAACTAAATTTTGATAAATTTTTACTTTATTAACTTTATTTTACATCGTTTGTATGGTTTTATAGCACGATTAAAATGAAAAGAAATTATTATTTATTATATTTACCTGTTTCGACTCCTCATTTATCGGTGTGATTCAGGTGTCAGTTCTTTATTAATATACTGCTCCGTTATTGTCTTTTTTAGAACACGTACATATTTTTAAAATGATTTTTTTTAGATATCTATTTTAAAATTACTTTGAGCTTTTCAGCAATGGTATCGCATCAGCCCAGATCCTGTCCTATCTAGTATAACAATATGGGTATTAAAAAGGAAAATTTTATCAGTTTGAGAATTGGTCATGAAAGAGCTTGGTGTTCGAATAAAGTATAAAGTTTTTAGTTCATTTAATATGTGAATGGAAGGATTCAAAGTAAGTCATTCATCCAGGTGAAGCCCCAATTAATGAACATATTCGATAGGGGTAATGAAATTCTGTTGAAATAAGCAGATGATAGTGCCTGAGTAATACGTTATTGCGTTGGGTCATCCACTTTTTGGACATATGTTGAGTACGTGGTTTATACGGTTTCTGCATCCGGTGGCAGATCTGTCTGCGACGAATGGATTGCTCTTTTGCCAGCTAAAGTGGAGAGTATTGTTTCCGAGAGGGTAGGAACTGTAGTAAACGTGTCATAGAGAGGTACCAGATTGCTCCCTTGTGGGAGCTCTGAAGTATCGAGCACACATTTTTTACGGTAGGTAGTAGCAAGGATTTTCCCTTCGGCTTAGACAAGAGGACCGGGTGGTACTTTCGAAGTCTTGGGCAATGTCAAATATCTGGACTTCTTCAAAGGTGGAAGACATGACGTCCAAAACGAGATGAAATTGATTGTAGAATGAAGGGACCTAAATTCGACCAATAGTTACAATGAGATTCAGTGATGGAGTAAGCTTTTATTTTAATAGATGCTTCTCGAGGAATTGTACATTAAAGAAAATCTGTCACCTACAGTTCTTAGAGAACTTCAAATTACGGGTCGAAAGTAATTTTGAAATGAAGAAAAAACTTTGCGCCAGAAAACCATTCAAAATAAATAAATTAAAAATAAATTTTGTAAGTGCAAAAAAAAAAATAAATAAATAAAAGAAATATTGTCGGCGCAGAAAAGTTAAAACGGAATCTGGACTTGACATTCCAATAATGACTTCTCGGTTCAATAAGGAATGTTTAATTCATCTAACGTTAAAATATTTCGATTTAGTTTATAAAAATGTGTACAACACTCGTACTGTTGGTATATTTAATTTTAAAAAATATTACTATAAAAATTCACACAATTTTAAATTTTAATCAAAATTTAAATAATTTTTTATTATTAATAGTAATCACAATATTTTAATGCAAACCAAATCGAACGAGATCAGAACTTCTGATTTTAATAAAAAATATATAATTATTCATTATATTTAGTGTTCTATTGATCAAATTACTTCACGAGGAGATTCGATGCCGAAGGTCGTGGGTTCGAATCCCAATTTGTCATTCAACAGATTTAAATTTTTTTCTCCAAAATATCGGAAAATCATTTAGTGATGATTAAAATGTAACTAACAGTTTATTAGTTAGGTTTGCTCTTAAGGCTGAGGGCCTTAAATCTTCTAAGTATCGAGAAAATAATCGTATTTCGTCTTGTGAAACAAAATCCCATTATTGAACTAGAGCGGTTTGAAGTTCTTCGACGCTTGTTGGACGTGGCAAACGATATCTCTTTATCCTATCCCATAAACGTTCTATGAGATTCATGTCAGATTTATTGATAATCGATACGTCTTCCAATGGGCGCCAACTCGAGCTACATGATGCGAAAAGGGACCATACTCATTGTACCTTAGTGCAGTCAAAGACCCATTCTGAATGATAATCAATTCGGTACAGGAAAGTTATTCGATTCCATCCCATTCTGTAACTGACTGTCTTTGAGAGGACTGTGAATGGCACATGAAGGAAAGCGTTCTCCAATTTTTCTCCAAGCAGGGTCCCGGTGGTCCTTAGAGAACCGCCCTCTTGTTGTTCAAGCGTTCATACGATGATTTGCGAATAGTGTCTTTGGCGCTATTACATCTTAACTAAGAGAGCCACCTGATTAGGTACCTCTCCAATCTAGGCTTTTCTCCCGAAGCATTCTATGATAATTATAGACCTCACCCTTACATTATGAACCGTTTGAGTCACTCCCAAGGATCAAGACTTAATCAAGGAAGCCATTAAATGACACTCTCATCAGTTGACACTTACGTTGGCTCTAAACCGCAGTATATCATTGTGGATGATACAGCGGACACTCCTAAGACTTGAGCTATGTAACGAAAGTCTTAACTATACATTGTGCAATTATTGATTTAACATCACTACCTTAATCTTTCAATTTCTATGTTTAGATGATATATTTTTGTTTAGTTTTACTCATAAACCCTGTGACCTACTTTTTTGTTTATCTAATTTAATTTATTATGTGCGGTGATTAGGGACCGTTGGTCGATGATTATTCAAAAATCGTGAGTTGCTGTCTCATGTGATGTAGGTTTCAGAAAAACAACAACGAGAAAATGTTTTTCTGGAACCTACATCACACCAGATCGCAACTCACGATTTAATTTATTAATTCAATTATTAATTTTTTTACTTAGTAATAAAAAAAGGAAGGCATATTCCTAATTGGGTTCTGGCCCAACAAGTAAAATATTACTTGGCTTAGAAGATAAATGTAAAGGACTAAATTTAAATTTTTATCATTACAATACCTACCTTTATTACAAATTTTAAACAAAGTTAAGAATCTAAATTATATTAAAGCACTTCTATTGCTCAAAATTGTAGAAATTGTAAACTCTACATAATAGTAGTATTCAAAATATAAAAGTGGGGTTTTAAATTGTTAATAATTTTTGAAAAAGAAAAGCAGGATCAATTCTGTTTTTATATAAAAGTTTATAAAAAAACTTAGGAATACCCTCCTTGAGTGAAAGTCATCCAATTAAGAAAAACTCTATTTAAGAATGTGTGAGAGAATGAGCGTGTTTAGATTGTGACTTCTTTGCGTTAGGGGACGAAAAGACTTTCAGTTAAAACTTTATTAAATAATATTTTTTACTTACAAACAATATTTTCCTTCAAATTTAAATCTATATCATCTTAATTTTTATGTAAAAACTGTACAATGAAATATACAGTTTAAGTTGGTAAAATAAAATAATTAGTGTTTCGAGCCAACCAGGAATTTGGAAAAAATCTAATAGAAACTAACCTGATTCCTTCCATTTTATATGGAACATTTTATAAACGAAATGGTCATGTTCAGATAGCATCTTTTGCCAATTATGATACCACCTAATAAGAGAGAGAGTGAGTGCGTGATCGTACGAGAGAGAAAATTTTGATTTTTGTCTTACATTCTGGTTGCTAAATATCTGAATTCAGAAGTAGACTTTTGACTTAAACCTTTTTTTAATGCGTCTGATTGAAAGATGTAGGATAGGTGCAGAGGAAGCTTTTGCACTATATGACTGCTACAACTCATAATGTCATACTCGTAGTGTTACTGACATTTAAGCAGAGTGCAGCCTGGATTTGGCTTGTTCTAATTCAGTACTATTTTCGGAAATAATCTTGCAACTATATTTCGTCAACTGTGAAAAAGTCTGAAATACGCTTTTTACCCCAAATCAGAATGACTTCGACTTAAGCTCCGTCACCTAAGGTTTAAGCATTGCTCCCGACCGCGTTTGAATGGAAAGGTTTCGATGAAACGTTAATCTCTTGGTATAAAAGGAGAAAATAACATGGGGTAATGACTACAGACGAATCGGCTTAGTATTGGATGAAATCGGAAGTGAGTTTTTCTAAACCTGGGTACTTTACTTGCCCTTTTCACTTTCGCGAACTTGTGCAAGAGACGATTCGCATATGAAACCTTGTTGGTTTGACATTGACGAGGGTTTTTGTAGACTAGTAAATTCTCGCTTATTCAAACCGGTCAATCGCTCTCATCCTTCACCCCTTTGCAGATTTGTGCGCTTGTTACGAATTTTCAAACTACCTTCGAAAAGATAGCTCATTTTGTTTATTTTTTGGATTCTCATGTGCATGAATGAAAATTGGTGTTTCGACGACTCTAAATTTTCCTCTTCAATAATTCGACAATATCTCGTCAGGTTGATTAAAGGTATAGTAAACAAATAATTATCGTCAAATGTTTTAACAATTATTCAATATTAAAATGACCTTGATAACAAAAATATTTAGATTTCTCCACTTCATTGAACAATTATTTTTATTTTTTTAAACCTTTTATCCCTTTACGTAATGTAATTATTTCTAATTACCTTTCGAGAAAACATAACAATGATATATAACCATCTGTATTTAAAACCTAGGAATATGCTTTTTATATTATTAAATATTGATTTACTTTTTACCTGCTAAACAGTGGCAGGTTGAGAAGACGTGCGTCCCTGGTCCTCTGGGAACAGGTCGAAAAGAAAAAAGCTGTGCTGGAAAGACTGCGCAAAGGTCCTGAAGAGTAACTCATGGGCATGTTCTGCCTGAACAGCGACGTCTAGGTGTCTGTTATTGTTGTTGTTAATTATATTGGTATGATTGTAATTTATTAGCTTGAAAGGAAGGGAGTTGGGAATCCAAGAGGGGCTGAAAATTACAGAAGAATAGTGTAAAAGTGCAGGCTTGGGGATTGACCCAAACAGAACAACCACAGTCACTTTCACACGGAAAGGGAAGCTAGATCACATGAAAGAAATCAAACTCAACAACACTGTGATAGAAATTAAAAATGAAGTCAAATATCTGGGCATCACATTAGATAAAAAACTAACATTTAAGAAACACATCTACTATCACAAAGGCGAGATGAGCTCTGATGGTGTGCAGAAGAATAGCAGGAAGAAACTGGGGATGCAGGCCAGAGACCCTGTTATGGATGTACACCGCAATAGTAAGACCTCTACTTACATACGGAGCTATAGCCTGGGCTGATAAAGCAGAACAAGTCACAAAAATACAGAGACTTGCATGCATCTGCATAACGGGAGCAGTGAGAACATGTCCTACAATTAGCATGGAAAAAATATTGGGACTAATCCCCCTACATCACATGGTAGAAAGGACAGCATAGAAAACCACAATTAACCTTATTAGAGAGAAACCTCCAACAAGAATAGAACTGTAATGGAGAGACAGAAATAAACTGTGGAAAAACCATCCATCACTCATGGCTCCAAGAGATGGCATGAACAGGATATTTGAATTTAATCAAAAATTCCGAACACATCTGGGCATCAAAAAGGAATGGGAAGGAATGGAAAATAACTCCTTTAAAAATGGCACCATCCTTTGGTACACAGATGGATCCAAAACACAAGAAGGTACAGGGGCAGGAGTGGACCATGGGAAAACACACCAGTATCTTGCAAGCTGAGATTCACGCAGTAAAAAGATGTGTCCAATGAACATAGATAATGGATACAAAAACAAGCCTGTCGATGAGGTCCTTTTATTAATATTCCGCCATCGACCCCGATCACACATTCACTCGCTTTCATCGTTCGAGGGGCGATGGTGACGTTCTATTCACCCTCACCCCTCGCCATTCACTCCAATAAATACATGCACACTGACAAAACACAAAGCCACATAACACATAAGACATACTATATACAATTTAAAAAAAATTTCCCCTAGAAAGCAGAACATGCGACTCTGAAACCCGCTACCGTGCTCGAGGACTCTTCTTAAATCCGGCGGCATACCTGCACGCTCTCTGTATGGAGCCTAGGCATGACACGCCTCTATTATGTGAGACACATCGAGCAACCTTTCTCTGCATAAGGGGCACCTGCGCAGGCTTTGATCTATAAGCAGGTGATCATGTGTCAACCCAGTATGGCCAATCCTCAGTCGGGTGAGGACGATCCTATGCCTCCTGCTCAGATTCTCAGCGGGCCATCTACCGGTCGTGCTCTTGACTCGCAATTATATTTTTAACTGCGCGCGTTCGTTACCCTCCATGCCGACGTGTCCGGGAATCCAGACAACAACCACTGTTTGTCCGAGAGGCTCCAGCTCCGCGTATTTCTCTAGCAAGAGCACGACGTGAGGGTCCACAGAGAACCTGTCCCGTATAGCCCAATCAGCGCTCAGAGAGTAGGTACATACGGGGAAGGCTGATCCTCCTCGGTCCGCACCGTCTCGAGAGCGTGCCAAATCGCATACAGCTCTGCTCCTTGTTTTTATTAACTAATATTAAGCTAAATATGGAAGAAAATAGCTCTTGATAAAATAATGATGTCATAATAATATTGTCAATAAATTCCCTCACTAAATTTTCTTTAATCATTTATGATATCGTTAAACAACTCCACTTGTAAAATGCTTGAATTAAAAATAAATTATAACATTTTTAAACTAAAAAATACGTTAATTTTCTATTTTATGATAATAATAAATTATTCAGAACTCGTGAGATGCTGTCTGGTGTGATGTAGGTTTCAGAAAAACATTTTCTTTTCGTGCTTTTTCTTTATGCTGAAGATGATCTCAAGATCGAAACAAGGCACGATAAAGAAAATGTTTTTCTGAAGCCTACATCACACCAAACCGAATCTCACGATTTCTGAATAATTTATTGTTATAAAATAAAAAATTAACCATTAATTTATTTGATGCAACGTACATTTTTAAATTTTCATATTAAAAACGTATATTTTTAATTTAAAGATTTTATAAAATTTTCAGATTTCTGAATAATTATCGATTTACGTCACCAATCTTTACACATAATAATAAATATTTGCAAGAATGTACATATAAGTTTTCAACTAAACATAATATTTTGCCCTCAAAAAGCAATGTTTGCACTAGACAGCAGGGGTTTCTGGAGATCCTCAGCGAAATAAATGGAATATATCCTTACAAACGTATAATGAAAAATAACAGAAATAAACAAACAAAATGCAGAATAAACGTGCAGTAGAAAAAACAACCAAATTACATTTTGGAATTAAAATATCTTAACTACAATCTAAAATTTTTGAAACGATAATTTTTTTACTTTCTTCGTAGTTTTGAAATATATATAAAGTTTATTTCCCATATAATTCCGGTCGTTAGTTGAGTAAGAATTCGGCAACTTGACAAGGCCATAGTTCTAGGAAACATCCTCCCTTGTCTTTGAGTGCCAGTCCCTCCAAAATCCTGAGACTATTTTGACGGTCATCTACTTGATACCAGTCATACCAGTCACTAAACTAGGTCTGAAAACGTGATGGAACGGCGGACTGACAGTTTGAAATTGGGTTTGAAGCGTGATGGGACAGTCAAACGTAACAGAGCATGCGCCCGCCAGTGTGATGATGGTTTGTACGCGAGATGAAACAAACCTTAGAAAAAAAATTGGTGGTCGACATATATAAAGAATTAACTTTTAAAATAAGGCTTAGATTCGTAAAGTAACACTGCTCTAATTCTATCGGTTCCATCGATAAATATAAAATCATACATGCCTATTTCGCTGTTACGTGCGTTACTATGTAGTATATGTTCACTATCGTCATAAAAAAGGAAATCGTGAAGACCGCTTACACGCATCGGTGTGTCACGACCTCGGGCACCATGGCTACCCGTAATAAAATTATTTTCTAGATCGATTTCGATTTGGAAAATATCCGTCACGGTCCGTCGTCGGCCCTGTTCAACCAACGTGCCGACATTTCACAAGATAAGCCGATTTCGAATAAAAAGAAGACGCAGCGTTATGATTCATGGACAATTGTCAATGTAAGGCCTTTTACGGTTATTAAATTACAATTGAATGGAAAATGATACTCAGCAGAATGTCAAAACTTCTGCTAAACGCTTGGTTTACACAAATGTCTCCATTGTAATGCCTTTTACGGAAAATAATAAGACCTCATTCCTAATTTGAAGAAAAATAAACAAAATTTGTTTAAGGAAATCTGTCGCGAATGCAAGCTAACGGACTCTCAGAAACATACCAATAGTAATCAGTTTTATGATTTTATTTTAATGGACCATCCATTAATAAATTTAATAGATTAACCATTTTAAGACTTATCGGGCTTTGACCTGCACCGTTTTAGTTCAATCCATTAAATTCCAGATAGGAAATAGTGTAAGAACATTTATTAGAAAATGTAATTTTCTATTTCGCTTTCCAAACGCCAGTTTTGCTTAGCCCATTAATAAAATCAACTAACACGGTACTTTTTATTGAAGAGGAAGGAGTGATTAGGACTTTTAGCCACTCTAGCAGTTCGGAGTTCGAATCCCGTCTTAGCCTTTGGTTTTTTAATTGAAAATAAGAAAAGTCTTAGACCGGAATTACGTTAGTTACTATTATTTTGTTAACGGTCATGGACGCGTTTGCCCCTGCTCCTTTTTTGCCTCTCCTGATCGATAGTGATACCACCGCGAGCTCACAATTCAACATTTTCTGACGGAAAGTTGGCGATATGCGTGAAACATAATTTCCGGTCGAAACGTGTCCAGTTCTGTTCGCATTCGTCCGAAGGGATCGTAGAAATGTCACTTTTTAATATATACGTCAGGATAATAAAGTGGAGATCATAATATAAATAATCCACGCCGGATTTCAATATATGGGTATTTTCTTAGGAAAAAAAATTAAAAAAATAATAATAATTAAATACATTTTGTGCATTCGTGGTGGTTAAAGTTTAACGTACCTTTAAACATTCTTTCAAGTCCGAAAATTAAAATCTTCATTGTGAAATTTCATCTTAAGCCCGCCCTGCGTGGTCATGAACTTGTTCGGTTAATTTTGATTTGTCTTTAGGTTTTTTCTGAACCAGCTTATCATCCTAAACCTAACTGTCTGACGTAGAATTGTAGATGCCCCAGAGAGAGAGAGAGAGAGAGAGAGAGAGAGAGAGAGAGAGAGAG
>CM077114.1:17795156-17819468 GCA_039619505.1 Cimex hemipterus | reverse complement strand
TATATATATATATATATATATATAATATTTTATAACAGAAGCGTGAATATTTTAAATTCGTGTGTATCGTTAATTGAATAATTCATACAATATATTTTAATTAAGTTTGCTTTCAAATCTCTCTGTACTTCATTGTTTAAGAATCTTCTGTTTCTTTGATGAAACAAGAAGGTGGATCAAAAATAAATTCGTAACTTTTTCTTAAAAGCATGTTTTTCGAGTAGAGATCTGTCCCGGGTAGTTGCTTGACCTGTCGTGGGTGTGCCGCGCTCTTCCATCCCCAATGGTCTACAACGTTGTAGACCGCCGGAAGTATCAATCAGAGAGAAGTAGTGGTCGTCCACAATACGATATTTACAGACAATCATTAAGGATCGTCATATGGAACTGTCTTTTAGCGGCTCCCTTGATGGGTGATGGGTGACCGTGGACTACAGACGGTAATGTAATGTCGTGCTCTAAACCAGCCATCAGAAGGCTTCGTGAGAGTATCCTAGTCTATAGATGCCTCGCATCAGGTTCTCTAATACTGGACAGCCACCTAGTTGACAGACGACTATTTCCAAATCAGCGTCTGTAGCAGTTTGGTTTGTGGCAATCACATGAATGGGACCATGTGTGGGAGAAGCGTGGAGAGTGCTTTGCTGCATATGCCATGAATAAGGCACGGCCTTTTCCAAGACACTAAGTTATGGTATGGGTTGTAATTAATCTCCATGCCCCTACCGGATGGTATATATATATACATCGCGGATCTTCGATTGTACTAAGGTACATTGAGCAAGTTCTTCTGGAACGTAGGGTTCAATCGCCAATCGCTCCATATTGGGGACAGCTTCGTGTAAAAGCATGATCATGCAGGACCACATGTAGCTCGACATGTCTCTCATTACTGGGAGGATGTAGTAATTACCACAATGAAAACGCCAGCCTCGCTTCAAACCCACACAACACTTACGAGACATCATAAAGAGACGTCTTACCCATTCTTCTTAAAAGTGAAACCAGGTAATAAATTGTTAGCTGTTTTAATTTATGATGAATTTCCGTTGTTTTGGCGAATTTTCTTTTAAACCATCGAAATTAAGTAATTTTTATTAAAACGCATAAATTTCTCTATTAATTTATTTTACTTTAAAATAAGTATGGTGCAATTTATATAACGATAAAGATACAAACAGTTTGCAATAAACAATATACGGATGTCCATTTTTATTTTTTAATTTTTTTTTTAATCCATCTTTTGAATTTGAGCAGTAGTCGGTGACCACAATGTTCGACCTCTGACAAATGATGTTCTTTTAATCCTGGCTTGAACCATTTCAAACACCAAGTTTTCTAAGCTCCGGACTTAACGGGGACATTCGAAGCCCCGTTTGTAGCTGATAATCTGAGAGCGGAACCAGAAAACGTTTCCTAGCAGCATAAACTCTCTTTAGCATCACTGACCTTTAAGCAGAAAATCAAGATTCGCCATGAACGCTTCCCACCATTAACCTTTGCTCAAAATGTTAAGTCTTTTAACGTAACCAATAAATAATAGACCGTCAAATAGTAAAAATTTTCAAAAATGAGCATTTTTTGATGATTTGCTGTCATTCATCTTTCAAGACATGTACAAAACTTAAAGTGTGGTAAATAATTGTTATATTATACTGAAGGGAAACCCGCTCAGATACTCATTTTATCAATTACTCCGATAAAGAGTTTTAATATTTCATGTAGAAATGTGTAGAGATTAGTGACTTTTAATAGATTCTGAATAAAATTCAGATACCGTGAGATGCGGTCTGGTGTGATGTAGGTTTCAGAAAAACATTTTCTTTATCGTGCCGACGTTTCGATCTTTTATTGAGATCATCTTCAGGGCCTGGGGTTTACAAACGTAGTTTCCATTTAGAAATTACATGAAGGATGTGGAAAAGTGAATTTATACAATGCAAAATATATTTTATATTCTATCGAAGTATTTCTACTCACTCAAAGTTTTTGTCTTCTGTGTACTACATGTGCCATTCTTGCGTGTCGTGTTGAGAGTGCCAGTGAGATTTTGTTGTTTAATGTTTATGCATGTTGGATTTTGAAGGAAGTGGGTATAGAAGAGACAATTTTGTATAAGTCGTCGGCTTCTTTGAGGTGAAAAGAGCCGACAAAGGGATCAATGTGTTGGTAATTCTTTCAGGATTATATAGAAAGGGATAAATGGGAAAAGGAAAAATTAGATTGTTGGACAATTAGACTATGCGAAAATATTTGATGTTTGGAATGTAATGTAATGATATATGCATGTTATCTGTATTCAATATCTGAAGATGATCTCAATAAAAGATCGAAACGTCGGCACGATAAAGAAAATGTTTTTCTGATACCTAATCACACCAAACCGCATCTCACGATATCTAAATAATAATTTAATATTTCAATTAAATGTAATACATTCTGGAACTTAAGTATAAATTTGATTTAAATAGTTTTGTACAATATTTATTCAATAATTATATTTTTTACGATGTTATATGAACCATCGGGGGGTGCCGATGTTTTTGAAAACAAGCCCTTTGCAAGTATGCAAGGCTGGATTCGAACCCACGAGATTTGCCTTACGCGAGCGCCTAAACCGTTGCAGCCTCCGATGGCTCTAATTAGAGTGGATTAGTTACTAATACCGGTGTATTATTGTCCTATTAAATCAGCATAAAGAAAAAAATTAATGTTCAGTCCAGAATTCTGTATGTTAAATTTGCTAATGTGTAGAAAAATGCAAGTTTTTTAATATGTTTTCTGCTTTCGTGTTTTTGATTTTTTGATTAATAATAAGTGAATTTTTAATTTAAAATTACAAGTCAAAAGGTAACGGTCCTACATGTTTGAACGAAACTTGATTGAATTGGTTTGACGATTTTAAAAATTATCCTACTTGAGCACGTTCTTTTTTCCTTCATTTCCCAATCGATTCATAATAAGACGTGTTAATTAACAAAAGTTTTAAGTAGGTGGCTTACGAAGTCGGCCGTTTGAACTGAAGGCATTTGCCAATTGATCGGCCCACTTTTGGTGCTCTTTAGTTTGTTTCATTTCGCTGGTAATAATAAAACATTTAAAAAAATATTTTAAAAATTTAACGGACACACTCCAATCCTATCCTAGCAACAGAAGCACTCCAACAACACCTGAACCTTATTACCAACTGGTGCAATCTGTGGCGGTTCAGGTTAAACGAACAAAAAAGCCAACACGTTACATTTACACTCAAACGACAAACCTGTCCACCAGTGCACATTTACAACAAAATAATACCACCATCGAACCAAGTCCGCTACCTTGGGTTTAACTTAGTAGACTTACTTGGTACAGACATACACCATTAAAACGGCAAGAACTTACCAAAAGATATGGACTACTCAAGACACCTTCTTGGACCAAAATCAAAACTAAGCATACATAACAAACTAACCGTTTACAAAACATTCATCAGACCTATTTGGACCTATGTAGTCTAGCTGTGGGGCTCGGCCAAATCAAATATCCAACGAATTCAGTCTTTTCAATCTAAAGTTCTCCGCCGTATCCTCAATGCTCCCTTCGTCGCAAATCAAACGATCCATAAAGAACTTAAAATCCCTTTCGTAAAAGATCTTATCCAAACACGCTTCTTCACTTTTCACTCTAAACTCGCCCTCCATCCTAGCACACCAGCCCTAACTCTTTCCTCAACATCTCACCTTTTCAATCCTCCACGCCGTTTAAAACGACGATGGCCTCGTGACCATCTAACTATCTAACCCACCGAAATAACTTCTGCCCCCCCCCCCCAATTAAATAAAGTTGGTTTCTCTCCTCACTGCCCCCCGGTCTGACAGGCCTATCAGATTTAACTAACTATTGCTCAATGTATGTTATGTACAGACAGCAAGAAATAAAATAAATATATATTTTAAAAAATTTGAAAAGTTTAATAAAAAGTAAGGTGCTATTAATAGGTATAGAATAATTTCGTGTCAAAAATTCTCGACTTTAGCACACTTAACTAGATTAGCTGTTAGGATAGCATGAATATTGATATGCATAAGCTTGAATCTGCAATGCATTTGACCTCAGACTTACCCCACTGGTCTTTTCTGCACCCAACACAATCAATTCCTAAATGCAAACCCATTCACACTCTCATTCTTTCTTATTCACATATTGTTCACTCAGTTAAGGAGGTGGTATACTACGTATAATATTCCTCTATCACCTTTACATATTTTATATAACCAATCATTTTTATTCGATGGGTAGTCAGTAATCCGTCATCGACTCTCTCAAACTACTCAATCGTGGTAATAAATTTATTCAATCTCAGCACAGGCTGGGACCCAAAACTATCATTACTATATATAATAAAATACCCTGTTTCTATTGCTGTTGCATATTGCTAATATATGGTTACATTCCTACTTGCCGGGTACAGAGGTCGCACCCTCAATTAGGTTGGACACATTGGGCAACCATTAGCATGCAGGTTGTGGCAGGTAGAGGTAAAGGTAAGTGTCCGTGTTGTAATCTCGCGGTCTATACTTATTATTGTGAGGCTAACGATTCTTCAGGGAGTCAGATCCTCCGAGCGCCAATGTTGACAGTTCTATTAGTACAAGAGAGCGTCTCTTCCGATCCAGCCCTCCGACGCTGCCACATTCTTTTAACCAGGTTTATATTGCGTTTTTAGCTTCAGAGTCGTGGTTATGAACAGAGGTTGGGACGCCGAGTGTGGTAACCTCGCGGCCTATTCTTAGTCGGGTTTTGCCCAAAAACTCGCATTGTTTGTTTACACATTTGCACATTGTTGGTAAATTGTATGTAACTTTAAATTCAAATTTTGCTAATAAATTAAGTTTTCTGTTTACATATTGTTCGTACTTTTTATGACGTCGAACAGATTTTTTTTCAAATTTGTTTTCTTATGAATCCAACCGTTCACTGTGAGGTTTTTGATAGCAAACAATATCAAACCGTATCTATAAATTATTCAACGGTAAGCATAATTTGTATTCATCTAACAATGGTGAATTGTTAACGAACAAATTTGGTCTTTTATAAATGGTATAACACAGGGAAAATATTCGTTCGAAGCTTCTTCAGTAAATGTGCGGTTTATATTCAGCGGTATCGACGCGTTTAAATTTTAATGCCTAGGCCGAAATGTAGCACTTCTCACATGTTTCGCCCCCTTCGGAAAAGCAGGTTAACCTAAATATTAAAGTAACATCTTTAATGGTTTACAAGTTGTAACTATTTGATCTCATGATGAACAGTTGCTTCAATGTTTGATTACTGTGATAGAAAACGTGTTTAGAGGTATAGAGTCGGCTATCAAGTTGTATTTTTCATAATCCAATTACATTTATTAAGTCTTTACAATTCAACCAAATTCAACAGAGTTTGAAATGAGTTTACCACTTTGATGATCAATTCTGATGTTTTCTTTTAGAAAAGATGGCAGTTTGGATAGGTTCAAATATCGAATTTTTAGTGAAGGAATCTCTCAATATTCAATAATAGAACATTACATGTATTAAAAGAAATAAACTTACTACCAGTATTACAAATATTTTTAAATAATTACTTAAAACAATCAGGGCCAGAAGAATATTCTTTAAAGCTGATACTGTCATACTTTTTTTATTGTATAACTGCATACAAAATGCAACAACCAAAAAATATAAGAATATACAAATACACAGGCATATATATTTACATGTCTGGCGTGATTGATTTGAATGTACACTATTCAGAGAAGTGGCGCAGTCGGCCATTATGAAGAACAACAGACCTTAAAGTAGCCGAAGTAACACTGTCATATGGACGCAGCCTTTTGCACTTCAGTCTTCTATGAGGTCTGGAAGAAGTCGTTAAACTGGAAAAGGCCGCGAATTGATGGGTTGCCATTGTGCTGAGTATTGACCCAAGATTGAGATCACTTGAGAAGTGGCCCAGATTTGGGAGGGTATGATTGATGATGGAGAATAGAACCCGTGAAAATTATTTTGGATTGAAGGGATTGGGATTTGTTAAGAGTGAAACACTTGTCTGACTGAACGGGACAGTCAAGGTTCAAAGTAAGGTGATTTTTTGATAACACTATTTTCTTCGGTCAATTTAGATGTTTTATCAAGTAGTCTCTTCAGTAGTTAACAACTAAGGTTATAGTCATTTGAATTCTGTCGTACATGTGGACTACACGAAAATCTTTTGTCCATTGAAAGAGAAACTATGAGTGTCAAGATATTGGTATGTAACGGGAAATCAGGAGAAGGAGTAAAGGAAGGGAGCTAGCGTGCTTCCCTGAGGGACACCGGCTAAAATAGAAAAAATAGACGAATAGGTGCCTTAGTGAATGTATTTGTTCGTCAGAAAGGATCTGAGGAAAAGGGTGTAAATGGAAGTATGGAGCCTTTTTTTAGCATCCACAACTTTGTGCCATACCTGATCAAAGGGCTGGAATATGTCATGGAAAGAAGTAATTTGCATTGGTAAACCTCGAGGGAATTGGCAATTGTGTCGACAACGCGGTGTACTGGGTGAATAGTCGAGTGGTACCAACTAATCCGAATTGGTAATAATATTTACGGATTCGATAATGGCGTGTAGGCGAAGAAGAAGCTTTTTAAACTTGTAAAAATAAGCAATATGTTTGTACCTGATGATAAAACCTTGCAACCTGTAGGTTCAGACAAGTAGACCTAAAAAATGCCTAGAATAGATGAAAGAAAATCTATCTATGAACAAAAATTATAAGAGTTAATAAAGGATTTCGTTATATTTTCTTCTTTTTTTTCTCAAGCCAAAACATTATCTTGTAAAAAAGTAATAATTCATCGTTTAGAATGAGAATTTTCACAGCTCCAACTTTTCCCTATGGAAAACAACTCCATATTTAATAACAACGCTTTTGCCCTTTCCGTCTCTGGCCACATTAATAAAATTTCACTCCTACCTATTTTGTGTATATACAAAAAGACATTTGTTTGACTGAAAAGGCTGAGGAAATTCACACCACTTAAATACGTTCTTAAACAGACCTCATTATTGTAATCCCTGGGTTTAATTGACCGTTCAAGATTGAAAATTTGCGTTTATTCGTTGCTTATCTGGTATTTATCCGTGAAACCCCAAGTATTTCCAGGTCCTGACGGGTTTGGCCGAGCAATTACATTACAACCACAACCGGGACCGACAACGCAACGTTCACAGCTCTGCTACTTAAATTATTTAATTCCTGACCCGGTTCCTCCGTTTAACTCAGATTAATATATTACATTTCTCATTAAAAATTACACCCGTTCAGCTTCCACTCAGTATCACACCAGAATAAAATATCAAGAGAATAGAGAGTCATAAACCCATTTACATTATAATTAATGAAATCCCTAGTCAGAGTTTATTAACCTTCTGTAATAATCCGAAACGGAAAATTAAAAAGAAACCAACAGTACATAAGAAATCAATTAATATTGATTTGTATATTATTGTATTGTATTGATTGTATCAAAAAGATTCTTAAGAGGTGATTACACCCTCTTATTTATACAGGGTGTTTTTTTTCCTTTTAGATGGCCCGGCTGAATTTCTCTTAAACCAATATCGCTATCTAAAAAACAAAACACATGTTTAATTTTTTTTAGACTAGTTTCAAATAGTTACCTCTTTTTGGAGAAAAATTATACAGTGTACCTCAGGCCTAATTCAACTTCAAAAATTTCAAATACGATCTTATATATTCTGACCCATGATCATAAAGGATTTTTCACGTTGAAAACAATGGTGCAATCTTATTTTAAATTGGTCAAAAATGATAATGGGTGGAAATATTAATTAAGGAATGTTGTGTGAGGTTTTTTTTCTTTTTTTAGTGCATTTGATTTGCTTTCATTAAGAATTATACTCCAGTGGTTGCTACATTCAGCTACTTGCAGGGCATGTGCTCGATCTCCTCCGAAGCAGCGGTGTGATACGGTCAGAAGAAAACGCAGCGATTTCAGGCAAAGGTGCAAAGATAAAAATGCAAAGTGAAGTTGCTATATTTGTGGTGTCGAGGAGGTACAGGATCGATCCAAGTAGCCTTTACGAAAGTAATCCCGCTCCCAAAACATTCGTGATCATGATGAGTTTCTATAAAGTCCGTGTGAGAAGTTCACCTGATGTTGTCGGCCCATAACTAATAAAGTAATAATTATATACTGTGCTCATCATGACGCGGACACGACCCCTCGAATTTGCTTCGGCGAGGCCTTAGGGAGGGTTTCACTGGCTCTGGGAGCTGTGCTTCAGCTAGGCGACGGACCGAGAGCCCCCTGGACCGTTCCATGGAACGATTTCCTAAGTCGTGTACAACGCCACACCTCCATAAGACTAAATTCCTTAACTTAGGAAGAAGTACGCCGGTTTGGTCTAGTATTTACAGGCGAGTCAAAGATTGGCGATGGTATGAACTGTGCCTTGTATAAAAAACGAGTGGCCACCTTCTGGTCGCTGCCTCCCCCCCCCCCCAATTGCAGCTTATACTCAGCAGAACTCTATGCGATGTGGCACGCACTCGAGGAGGTGTGGATCGAGGAAGGATCTGCCTTCCACGTAAGCACCGACTCTCTGAGCGCTGTTTGGGCCCTGGGAGACGGGTTCTTTGTGGGCCCTCTCATCGTGCTCTTGATGAAAAAATTCGGCCAGTTGATCCGCCTCGGAAAAACGGTGGCTGTTGTCTGGATACCTCCATGCTTGAGGGTAATGAACGGGACGAGGCGACAAAGGCCGAGAAGTCGGATCCTCCAGACCAGGCCCTCTAACGCCAAGCTAGCAGTAAAGAACATGATAAAAGAAAGATGGCAGCGTCAGAGAGCAGGATCGTCTGAGAAGCTTTTGCACGTCAAAGCATGATTCGTAGAGAACTTGAGCCGGAAACCTGGAAACGTCCTTACGCGATTAAGAATAGGCCATACTCGGTTGACACATGCTCTTGGGCCAGAGCCAGCGTAGGTGCCCCTATACAGAGAAAGGTTGCTCGATGTTTCCCACATACTGAAAACATGTCATGCCTTGGCTCCCTACAGGGAGTGTGTAGGCATGCCATCCAATTTGAAAATGGTACTCGAACACTGCAGCCGGTTTCTGGGTTAACTGTTACGCTTTCTACAGAATATCTTTTGTTTTTTATTATATATAATATGTCTTATGTGTTGTGAGTTTATATGTTTTGTCTGAGTGTATGTATTTATTAGCATGACTGGCGAGGGGTGAGGGTGAAATATAACGTCATCATCGTCCCTCCAACGTTGAGAGCGTATAAGTGTGTGATCGGGGTCGATGGCGGAATTTATAAAAGTACTCCATCGACCCCAACCTAGATTAGTTTGAGTATAGGGTCGGTTGAGGAATACCAACTACTCCATCGACCAAACGGGATGAGTATACTGTATGGATGTATTTCTGCGTTTGAATGTAGTGTTTGAAAGGGTTAATAGTATATAGAAATAATAAAATAGACCCTGATGATGGAATTACATGTTACCGAAAGATCGGTGAACCTAGCATTAAGTCTTTTTTTCGTACGACGATTAGAACCCTAAATATAATAAAAACGGTTTCTTTATATTAATATTACTCCTTAACGGTATATCCATAATAAAATCATTATCAAAATAATATATTCACAACTCTTCGGACAAACCTTTCTGTAAGTTTAATTTACATTAATGTTGAATTTAACTTACAAGCTGGACGTTGCAGGTTTTGTTTAGCACAGATGAAAGACAGGACCTGGGCTATACAATAGGGAACATTGAAAACTGAAATATGATGGAAATGTTTGATTATACGAAATGTTTGAAATCCGCAAATGTAATTAATGAAATCCATTTTTAACATTAATCCTGTGAATAAAATCCTTTTAATATAAAATGACAGTTGTTTGACAGAAAGTAATTCTACCCAACAAAAAGTAAGATCTTAATTAAAATGAACACAATCTGAATTACATTTTTATTAAAGATAATATACAAAAAGTAAACCCGTAGGGTTATTTGAAAAAATATTTTATAAAATCAAAATAAACAAACTTAACATGATCATTGCTATTATATTACAATATTATATATTATTTTGCAATTTACTAATGAAAAGACATAAACACGTTTTATAAAAAAGTTTTAAAAATCATTTTTAACTACAATGTTTATTAGAGCAAGTGCTTATGCAGGCTAATGTAAAATATTGAAATGACTTTTCCGTGTTTGCTCCTGTTACATTTGATAAATCTATGGCGAAATATATTTCTGTAAATAAATTACCGTTGTTTTAGCACTAAATGTCTCTAGACCTGGTTTAAAAATAAAACTTAGCAATATCGCTAATAAAATTGATATTACTAATAAAACAAAACAAACAAAAAAAATTGAATTTACATAATTTTGTGAAATATTATTTCAGTAGTATATTTAAAGTTTGATAAAACAATATTCACTATTTTCGTGGTCCGCTCGACCAATTAATATATGACAATTAATTACGGTTTTTAGTTGAGATGAAAAAAAGTTAATGGCACGAGATGGAATCGAACCCACTCCCTTCGGCTAGATACGCCGGTGCTCTACCACCTGAGCCTTCGTGACCTCGATCCGCTCGGACAAAAGGAGAGATTGAGATGGGTAGTTGATGTCCGAATGGATCGATACATCAGGTGGTAGAGCAGCGGCGTATCTAGCCGAAGGTCGTGGGTTCGAATCCCTCTCGTGCTATTAACTTTTTTCATCTCGTCTAATAACCGTAATTAATTGTTTCATAAAACCTCACCTTATGGGGGCCCTCTGTCGCTAAAAACATAATTAAAAGAAACTAGCAGGTAGAAAGGTCTGACTCATCCGATAAAGGATAGGTCATACAAGGTTCTCAAATCCCGCTATATGTCTTGCATGCAAAGAAAGGTTGCTCTTTGTGTCTCATCTAATTAAACGGATCCTTGGCGCCGTATAGCGTTCAGGAATGCCACCCGATATGAAAATTGCGCTTGAGCAAGTGTTGTATTATTGTATATAATAATAATGGCTGTGTGTACTTAGCGAGTGTTGATAGTGAATGTACTTATTAGCGAGAATATGGAGTGTATAAGGATATTTAGAACCCCATCGATTTCCCCTCCTTGGGTTAGTTGCAGAACAGGTGTATAGGGTGATGGAAGAACATCGAGTACATGAGTGAAAATGTATTTAATATTGAGTGAGAGTGTGAATATTTGTGGATTTAGGAAATGATTTATTTGGGTGCTGAATAATAATTATATATAAATAAAACCGATAGAATTTTTTATTTTTGAAAAGTTATCACCAATTGAATTATTAAATCAATTGATATCGATAGTTCCAATAATCGCGCGTATTAGAAGCAAGAGTATTATAATTCTTTTTATAATATTATTTATAGCGGGAAAAACTGAAGGAAGCTAGATGCAGGAGGCGGAACTCCGATAAACTCGAGCATTCAGCTACAAAGTGAAAGACATATTCCTTGAGCCGCATAATAAGCCCAATTCGTATGTATTAGATTTCCATAGTTTTAAAAATATTTGCACCGTATTTTGTCGAAGCTTCAAACGGATTTCTCTGCTCATAGAAATGGTTAAAGAAAAATAAGGAATGTTAAAAATCTTTAGAATGAAGTAAACGGTTGTTCAAGGAATGCTATATTAAACAATTCTCATGTTGAACCGCCCTAATTCGGCTTAGGAGCATATACAGTGTGTTCGGCTACTCGTGTTATACACCCTGCCAGTATATTCTACATTCAAAATGGAACCAAAAACTTCTAATTAGCTATGGTCCGAATCTCAGCAGTTTTCGAGTTATTCCAATTTTTTTTAATTTTTAAGATTTCACGACCCTGCTTTCAATAAACAATGATAACTCCAAAACTGAAACGTATTGGACAGACCCGTTGATACCATTGAAAAGTACGTTAAATTTCCAACGTGACCAATACTAAACTCGTAAACGTTGATGAAATAAGCGTTGTAGTAACGAGAACTTTGAAAAAAAAATTTTTTCAAACTTAAAAAATTTACTATGGAAATTTTAAAGTAATTTTCAAACCGAGAGACTAGCAAATCTCAAAAAACGTACACCATTTAAAATCCTTGTAAGTTGTATAATTGGTTTTTTTAATTGCTTACGTTTAATAATTTCATTCATAATTTCCTTAAGTTTTTTGTTTTAATTTTTCACCTTACCAATCCTTCAAGTATGGTTTTTTCCTTGATCAATTTCTTCACCTTCGAAAAATATAATTAAAAAAGCAATTGCACAACTAAAATGGATATTAAATTGAGGACATTTTATTTGCTTGTATCCCAGATTGGAAATAGTATTTTATTTTATTTCATAGTCTGTTTTTCAACTTACAAAAAAATTCTAAGTTTTCTTTACTAAAACGTTTTCACAAAAGTTTAGAAAATTGATAACTTATTGGAAATTTAACGTAGTTTTCAATGGTATCAACGGATTTGGCCAAAACCTGTCGGTTTTTATGTTATCATTGTTTATTGAAAGCTGGGTCCTGAAATCTTAAAAAATGAGACAATGTGTAAAAACTCCGAAGCTGCTGAGATTCGGAGCATAGTTAATTAGGAATTTTTGGTTCAATTTTAAATGTGGAATCTACTGGAAAAGTTTATAACCCGAGTAGCCGATCACCGTCAATTATCTCCAAATAATTAACCGTCACTAAATATCACATATACCTTGGCTAGTTTTGAACTTTTAAAAATCCAGATCTATTGTAATTTTATTTTCGAAATACTTACTGGTCAATAGGCTTGATATTTAACTAGTTTTAAATGAAAAATAAATGCATTTTCAATCCTCCTAAGAAGTCTAAATTAAACATAAAAATTGACTTTTTAATATATTGTTTGCCGTCAATTAATCAATCCAGAAGGAAAGTGCTTAAAAAGAAAAACAGTCAGTATTTTGTCGTGAAACGTACAGGAAAAGGGAAAAGGTTGATTTCGAAATTAATCTTTTACCGGCTAACGCCATGAAATACGTTTTCAACTTGACAAACAACTTTTTAAACATTTTTTAAATTGTGTTTTGCCGTAGGGTTGCCCAATAAAAGGTTAATTTAACCATTGCTTATTTTTGTAAAGTTCAAAGTCGATTTTAAATATCGATATCTAATAATTCCATTGGTTAATAATTTAGTACTTTGTACCAGATGAGGTAAATCTGAGGGGTCTTGCCTAAACCAACATACACCCAGCTTCCGCTGTCCTTTGCAAATCAACTTACCCACGATCAAAAGCTCTCAAAAAGCATCCCTCATGTCAATTTACCGCTCCCAACCCTTGTCGATAAACCTACTTTCAGTTTCTTAGAGGTAAAGTATACGAGATTTAGGATTTCTGGAATGGTCCAATCGAACCTGACAATAATTTACAAAAAATTCCTGAGGCTTTTCTCCCATTGAAATTGAAAACGAGCAATAAAGACACCCTTTAAGAATGCGGCGTCATTTTCGATTTTATTAAATATGTCTCGAGGGACGGTTCGTATAAGAGGATTATTGGACCGATGAGTCAATTCAATCTTTTTGTCCTCCCGGGTGTCCCAGTTGCCTACACCCTTTTCCATATCGCGACCTATGGCAGATGGACGCCGGTGAATAAAACGGCCGGCATGATCTTTATTTTGCTGGGAACGGCCGTGCCTGAGTCAGAGAACCGTGGGAAGGGTATTTACTCGGCAATATGTCGCCAGTGCACACAAGAGCAGCCAACTAAGGACGTCCCGCTCCTCTTTTCCTACTAATTGCGATAACTGTTTCTCGTTCCTTCAGCAATTTGTCGTTATTGCAGGGACAGAAATTAGTCTGCCCATGGACGCTACTTTCGTTTCATAACAGTCTTAAAATTTCAAGGGGTCGCAAAGCTTTAATTAAATTAGCCTGTAATATGTTTTTGAAGTGGGTGGTCTCGTGCGAATCAGAGCATAAAAGTCCATGTGCATTCCATCGATTCGGTCGTTAATTAAGCAAATTGTCATTAATTTGGACTGTTCAAGTTCCATGCGATATTTGTTAACAGAAGATCAAACTGTACAATTGATAACGGTGCTTCATTCGTAATTAATCATCACAAATATGTCCATTATTGCACTATTTCTGAAATGGCAATCCGAGGGAGTTTCATGCTTAATAGTTTCCGAGGAATTGAAAATTTATTTAGGAAAATAAACCACACAAATTATATTGTTCGCCGCACAAAAACCAACGTAATTCTTCAAAAATACAAACAAGCTTAAAGTATCGGAAAAGATCAAGCTATCACTTTACCACCGGCAGATCTAAATAGGTAATCTCACAAAAACTACTCCCCTCTCTGAATTTCATTTCAGCGTCAAAACGGCTCAACATAAAGTTAATGATCAACAAAAAACTGGAAAATTTTAAAACTATTAAATAAAAAAAAAAACACTCACAGAAATGCTAGTTTCGAATTCGTACACGAATTTTTATTTTACGGGGGAAATAAACAGTCCATTCTAACAAAGTATTACGTCAGATATACTTCTAAAATGATCTTGATGAAAAATGATATAAATTATTATTACCAAGCTTCAAATTATCTCAACGTCATCATCAGAGTAAAACAATATGCCAACAAATGTCTAAAATTTGACAGAATTAAGTTTTTAATAGATAAAAATTGGCCGATACAAGTAACACATTCAATAAAAATGTATCATTCATTTTCACAGTTATTCTAACTGGTTAGGTTTATCTCTTTAGCAACTACTATAATTTTATGAAACGTTCACTGTTATGAACGAACCCACGCCGAAGGTCTTGGGTTCGAACCCGCTCGTGACACTGACTTTTTTATCTCTACTTAAACCTTTAATTAATTTATGGAATATATGGAGTCTTTTTTCATTAACTGGGTTTGAAATAAAAGAATAATTTCTGTCGTGGATAACACGGAACATTTAAATATTTGTCTGTGGTTTTATTTGATACATACAATAAAGCGTTTTTGAACAATTTTTGATTGGGCTGTTTAGAAAACAGAGAATGTTTGAAAGAACGTCTTCTAGTCCGAGTGTCCATATTCGTTTTATTGCAGAGCAGTAAAATAATCTTTTGTACGGCAGTGATTAGTTGGATCGTTAGTCAAGTAGGAGATTTTATATCGTTTCAGCAGTCCTTAATGTCCAAGCCATGTGTCTGGATTCAACGTCAGTTTTTGTCTATTTTCGTGTAATTCTAGTTGTTTTTATTTTTTAAACCATTCTGTTCCTTTACATCGCTGGCTACATGATGCTCGAGTAAGAAACAAATCCAAAGAACCTTATAAGTCATGTAATGAATGTAAAATATCAAAAGTAGAAGAAGAAAAAGTAATGATAATAAGGAGAAAGTTAATGATAAAAAATATTTTAGAAATGAAAAAAAAATACCGTAAAATTTCTATTCGTTTAAATATTTATCTATTAAATTCTAAGCGTCGAGATCAAAAGACTTAAAGGGCTAGAAATCATGATCGCAGCCAGCTGGAAAACGCATTGGTCCCTTGGAAAAGAATTCAAGAAGGGAAATCTTCCGGAAGACTTCTAAGCATTAGCAAACAATTTGCGAAAAGTATATCGAACAAAAATAATTGACGATGACATCAAAGAATCATAGCTATATAGCCAGAATAAAAGATTGTACCGTAGAAAATCATCACAGGTGCTGAGAGAAACGTAGAGTGTACGGATTTGTGCGATTCAAAAAATATAATAAATAGACGGTACAGTTCGATTAATAAATATTAGTAGTTTAAACACTGATATATATTTTAATCAACTATCATTTTTCTTTTTCAAAAATCATCCCATACTAAATGAGCTGTACAACATACAAAATATTTCATCCTATCGAAGTCTATCCAATCAACAAACCCGGGGAGTTTGAGGAACAACATATCATTTATTAATTACTTCTAAAATTAATACGATCTTTATTGCCACAACCGTCTTTTATTCAACGTTGTTGACAATTTTGCAATTGAAATTAAATAAAGCAAACGGTAATGTGTAAGATGAAGGCCAATGCATCCAAATATCAAAAAAATTATAGCAGCAGAAAGTATAAATTTTATTGTTTAGTTAAACTAATTTAAAGGTCTCTTTATAAAACGGATTATGCTTTCTTAAGCGGCTAAATCATGAATGAATAGCCGTAAATAATTGCCTAATTAGGAAACAATACCCAGTCTATTTAGCATTCCATCTGCAATTTGTCGGAAAGGCCGGAAATTTTACCTGACGAACACTTAATGGAAAGGTTTTATAAATATTATTTTACGGGAATAAGTTTACCAACGTAGAATGAAATCCTTTTTCAAAACGAGAATTGTTATTGTTGTTACTCTATTAAACCGGAATGTCAAAAAAATTACAAACATAATACTATGATTTTTTAATAATATTTAAAACGTATGCACATTACTATTTCATAACATTGTTTGTTATTCACAAGGAAATTGGGTTCAAATTAACATTTTCGACCCTTTTCTCATTTTCGTTAATATAAATATGATCCATAAACCTAACTCAGCGATAAATTTTAAAAATATATAATTCATACTCATTATCATTTTATATATGTACACATATAAATTGTTAAAATGATGCTAAAGGCTTACGTTAGTTAGTTTTCGCAAGTCATGTCCGTTTTAACTCTGGTTAAATTTAATTATTTACCTATAGACCAATTTGGTAAAATGCATAACGTGTTGATAAACTGTAAAATTATACTCTCAAATAGGAGTTTCAAATAGGAGCCTTGGCTCCTTACAGAGATCGTTTAGTCATGCCGCCGAATTTAAGAATTAAAGCGTCTTTCTGGGTCTCCTGTCCCGCTTTTTGGAGAATTGGGTTTTTATTGTTTACAGCTATGTTTTACGCGTTTTCTTTGAGAGCGTGTGATGTGGGCAGTGAGGTGTGATGGTGAAATAGAGAATTAACGTAGCCCTTCCGTCAGTATGTGTTTAGTGCATATGACGAAATATTGATAAAAGTGCCCCATCGAGCCTAACTTTGATTAGATTATTAATATTGTGTGGAGCTCGATGGAGGAATCGAGTTCTCCTCCGACTTATCAGAATTAGTGCAATGTACATAGCTGCGAATAAATTTATTTGTTGTTAGTTTTAATCTAGATTATAGTTGCTTGCATTCGGGCTGAAATTTTCTGTTGTCGAAAGCGCCCGTTGGAGCCTAATCCCGGTGACACGGAAGCGATGATCTCTTGTGCATCTACCTTAAGGTCAGCTATCCAATCGCATAATGAGTAGCGGAACTCCCCTGATAGATAGGGTCAGCACGTCGAGGAGTGACATTTTGGAGGGATGTTAGTATCCACTAAGAACTTATTGATGAAATTATTGGCACAGAGGTTAGTCTAGTCATAGGCAACTGCGAAAGTTGTCGAACATTGTTGTAGATAAGCAAGGTGAAAAATGTAAAGGAGTGGTGCAAGAAAGATGTAGAAGTACTTAGGAACTTATGAAAGTAAAGATCGTGTAAGTTGGATTACCGGATTGCCAGGAAGTCACCTGGTTAGTACTGGTTTTAACTAAAAGGTTGTAGTAATAATCATTCCTGCTCCTAGGAGGAATGGTCACCTCCACTTCAGTAGCCTTACTGGGATGAAGGTATGGGTCACGTTGGACTTTCACCGGACTAAGGCGTTAGGATGTGAAGATAGTTTTTCTTGGACTCTGAAAGATTTATAAGGATTAGGTTTTTAACGAAGGGTATTTTGAGGTCATTGTGAAGGGTAGTGTTGGAAACGAGAATAGAGATGGGAGCCAAGGTTGCGTACACGATTCGTTTGTTTTCTTGGATAGGTGTATTATTGAGGAATATTGTATGGTGGGTTTTATTTCGGAAGATAAAAGTATTATGGTTGCATAAATTTCCATTTTCTTAAGGCGCAGAATTGCCTCTATTGGTTGTCCGCAGCACGTGTACCTGGAGTTGCAAAAACTGAGTAGGGGTCGAATCAGAAGATGGCACAGCTTGATATCTGAGGTAACAATGATGTACAAGATTGGTCAGAGCACACTGTCAATGATACTCTCTCTCCCAGTAGGCAATATTTGGAGTATTCCGATCTTTAGCGAACTCGGAAAAAATTAGCCATCAGGTAGGTACCAAGGATAAGGTGCAAGCTATTTGGTACGCGTATTAATTAGTATAGGACTTCTTCGCTTACGCTCAAGGGGTGAGGAATGGTCCACAACGAGAAGTAACGAAACCCGAAATTGTGATCTGGGAGAAAGTTGAAGGTGTTTAATGTGGGGATTACCAAGGTACGATTTTGGCTCTCTTTGTTTCTTTGAAGTATATACCCATTCTGCTAAGGAAGCAATTCTAGTTTTATTGTAGAATTTTAAAAATTGACATAGATGACTTTATCTACAAACTGACTAAAAACTCGTGCTCTATAGCCATCTCATATGAGACAAAATCAAAGCATTTTGTATCATTACGAAAATTGAGATTGATTAGAAAATTATATTAAGCAGGAATGTTGTACTCAAAATAGAAGCTTTCAAACGTACAATTTCAAACTTTTCGTTTTGAGAATTTTTTTTCAGTTTTTGCAACAAGCAGAGCAAAGGAATAAATTGTGAAAATGAAACATGATGTAGATTTCTTCTGAAAGAATCAGACAAAAATGAAAAATTTTGTTAATAATAGTTACCAAATTTTATTAAATTTGAAGTATTTATTAGACAGTCGAACACAATGAACTGCGTGTTTTTATTAAAATACTTTTAATAGGATTACAAAGCAAAATATGTATACATTACGCACATTTGCACAAAGGTAAATATTTGCTTATTTTCTGTCGACAACATGCGCTTTCTGTCCGATATGTCATTCAAATTTACTTTTCAACGCAATAATGGAAAAATCAAACCGTGGAACATGTTCAACACCGTTAATTGCTAAAGTGTTAAATAAACATCGGAAAAGAAAACCGTAAGAAAAATTGAGATGTTGAGAGAAGACTGTTTTCAAACAATAAGAAAATTTAAGCCTTGCTCCCACTGTGAGCAGAAAGCTGCGAACTGCGGGACGTTTTCATGTGAATTTCGACGCACGAAACGGTGTATTGCAGCAGAATCCTACGAACTTATTGTTCGTACCTGCGATAAGTGGGAAGTTATCGCAGACGACTTTTATGAAATTGATTTGATTTTTTTAGCTTCACCTTGGTTGCTTCGCCCAACACGCTCTTCATGTTGAGCTAAGAAGAAATCCCTTTAACTCGGTGGACACAACAAACAGCCTTTCTATACAAGCTGGACACAAATGCGTACTCAAAAGTAAGTATCCTTGTGTCAACTTTGCTAGGTCTAGTGCTAAACCGGTAAAGTTGACTCTTCCAACGAGTCATATCCTCCGAGGGCCACCTTTCGATAGTGTTCTTAATACGCTGTTCTGCCGACGCCACCGCTTCATCATGTTCTCGTATGATATTTTTATCATAACTGAATCGTCGTGGTTATGACCCGGGCTGAGGATTTCTTTACGCCCAGACCAATATCGGAGTGGCTAAACAACAACCATTTTACAAAGACAGAAAGATAGATATATTCTTTACAGAAAAGACCTCCTGATTTTAATGTTATATTAATTTTCTTTCTACACAATATTTTGTGATGTCAAATCAATTCCCGGACGAGCTACAGCGCTATCGACGAACCTTTGACAAAGTTTGATCTAAATCAGACAGCAATGGTGGAAGGAATTGATTTTCGTGTTGTATCTCAGTGCCAGATCTCGTTTCAATACAGACTGTAAACTAATTAAAATTTACACCTTCTCTTTATTATCCTGTTTTTGATTTATCTCGTGTCCCAAAGTTTCTTTGCAAAATTAGGTATACAAAAAGCTTTATCGCTGGAAAAGGTAAATACTTTCAAAAAAATATATTTTATTTAATTTTCTTTTGCTTGAATCAACACACTTTTCATACGTAACAACAATGATTATCAGTTGTTTTAATCAAAAGCTCCTAAGGTCACTTCTTTTGTTCTTTTATTTAAATATAAATAAGTAATTCCATACGAAACACATCTCAAATAGATAAATGCTAAATTAATTGGTCTACTTAGCAGTTCGGACTAACTAATCGGAAAAAAAAAGTTTTAAGAGAAGAGTACAGTATGTTCTCGAATAGGTCGTAACGTTTAAATAAATAGTCAGAATGGAAGTCCTCCAGGCGCACACTCTCGGAAAGGTCGTTTGAACGAGCGTCTCTCAAATACCACCATCTGCCACGGAAAGCTAGAGCCGAGAAGGGAGAAAAGCCAGTACCTTAAGGGATTTGAGAGATTGATTGGTTTAGGATGACTCGCTGTCATGCATGAAATGCGGAAAGGACGGCTCACTCCGACGCCTGCACCCTCCTAGAAGAAAATGTCAACCTGCTCTCCTATCCATCATTCGAAAAAAGAGAACGCAATTGGACAGTGTTTATCCGTAAACATCATGAAATAAACAGAAAGACAATGAAAATATTATGTCTGGACAATAGACCATGTTTAATATTTAATTTTTTAAAAGGTTGATATTTAACACAGTAATCAAAAAAGTTAAAAATCTATTGTAACGCTTAATTCAGGTTAAAAGAACCAGATACACAATTCTTATCTAACTGCATCAGTAGGTACAAATATACTATGCTAATCAAAACAGAAAGCATTATAATAACAAATACATAAAATAAACTATCATTGTAAGATAAGATACATTTTACTTTATTAGTTTCTTGAAACAACAACACACATAATTTTTTTCCACTAACTTTAATATCCTAATATAAAACGCGAAATTATACACAGCAGATACAAACTTTTTAGTATAAAAGAAAAATATAAAGATTTATATAGTTGAAGTTATTGTTATACAGGGTGTTCGGCTACTCTTGCCAGTAGATTCTACATTTAACGTGGAACCAATAAGTCCTCATTAACTAAGGTCCGAATCTCAGCAGTTTCGGAGATATTCCACTTTTTCCGATCTTTTAAGATTCACAACCTTGTTCAAATAAGCAATGTTAAACTCCAAAACTAAAAAAGGTTTTAGACAAATCCGTTGATGCCATTGAAAACTGCGTTTAATTTTCGATTATAGGTTATCATCTTGAAAACTATGTTTCATCTAAACTTGTAACGATTTGCTAATAAACACCGAGTAACGGTCACTAACCACCAATCATATTTAATTATGATGGTGAGGAAGAAAATGTTATCAAACCACCGGAATACCGTGTATTGATAGAATGAATTTAATTGAGAATTTATTTCATGGTTTTCCTCAAAATAATGGATTACAAACAATAGGGGCGTTTCGATTGTGATACTGATTTGTGACACGCTTTGGACGGTACGTGGCGTGCGTATCATGCGCACACCCTACCAAAACGTGGCAAGGCGTCGGGAAGCGTCGCAAAGCGTAGCGTGTTCCCGGCTTTAGATATTTTCTATGGACACATTAAAACAGTAGCGTGCCAATCACCTTCAAACAATCTGCAAGATTTTAAGGAAAGGATCACAAAGCAGAAGTGTAGAAACATAACACGAGATAATGTCCGTGAAGTGCGAAACGAATTGAATAAAAGGGTTTTTTATGGGGTGCTTTGTATGTAGATGGGTGGTGCTCATCTTGAAAATTTAATTTACTAGGATTTACTGATTACAGTTACTAGGACGAAATTGAATTATTAATTAAGTTAAAATTACTAGAACGTAAATGGATGACGATTTAGATAAATAAAATCTGGCTTTATTTTTTTCACACTGTAATAGCTCTTAAACGACAAACTCTACAAGAAAAGTGGCCGAAGTAAAATCTTCTTTTAAAAAAATCGTAAATTTAATTTTGTACTCAAAATGATACATTCCCATTTGAAAAAGGAAGTTGCCGGACCGTGGGGACGTAGGGTATTTTTGACTTCAGATTCAGATTTTCCGTAAAAATTTATGCAAAGACCGGACTTTACATTACAGTAGTTTAAAAATAATTGCCAGGTACAATTAAATGTACTTCATAATGGGTCAATTCATCACAGTTCGTAGACAAAAAGCATGATTACTCTCGCGTTGTTTGATGAAAATAGATGAAATAATTCAGATGTAATAATGTTTCTGACCATCGGATTTATCGGCAATGGCTATGTTCATTCTGGAGCATCGGGGCTTGAATTATTCATGACTGCATTAATATATTCGCAACTGTTTCGTTCCTGGGGGTCAAATGCAATAACCACTCCAGTATAAATCAGTAGGTTCATATTTAAAGCGTTTCCTCGTAAACAGAAGGGGGGTTATTGAATGGCAAATTTTTTACGGCTTTTCCTCGAAAAAGTTTCCACGGTTAAGGACAGCGCTGGATGTGAAAACTCTGAAAACCGGCAGGAGTGGCATTAATGAGGGAAACCGGCATCACGTCTCGAAAAGTAAAGCAGTTTGCATTTAAAGCGAATTTCAACCGTGTCCTCGCAGGTAACGAGGGAATTTCATTTGCTATTTATGCAGAAAGTCTACCGAATTGATATCGTAACATTAATTGTGCGATGTTTTAATTTATGCATGTCTTCAGACGAAGTATTACCGACTGTTTCACAATTTATAAACTTGGCTGTTAAGATGAATTTATCCTCAACGCATTACTGTCAAGATGAATAAAATAAACTCAAAACTAATAAATTAGTAAGCCCTCCCATGATGAGCAAAATAAATTCACGAGTTAAAAAACCATTCTTTCGCCACCTAATAGTTTTGTTGTTCACTGACATTACAGTGAAACAATTGAAAACAATGTCATAAATTAATTTAAAAAAACAATAAAATCGACAAATGGCTCAAAATAAAATCATGAATCATTAAAGTGAATTTTGGGAATAATATTGACGCTGAATACACTTGTGAATTTAATAAGGAAACTGTGAAGTACGTAGTTATATATATTAGTACATGGTGGTGAACTGGTGTTAGCAGTTGGATCATTAATGATCAACCCTGGGTAAGCCCTTTATAGCTCGGCTATGGTTATTGACATGCTGCCCTGACGTAACGATTCAATTAAACGTCTTTCGGCTTAACAAGTGCTTAGAAAAAAAAAGAATCTGCACAGTAATGCTATTTTCAAACAAACGATGCAACATACAAAAAATATATTCGCAAAATGGAAATAGAATCTTCATTCCGTTAAAAACCGTATCAACGAGCATACAGATTGAAATTTATTAAATTAAAGAAAAACATATTAGTTCTTAATTTTTGATTTGATCTCGTAATAAATTACACTAGAATTTTAATTTACTTTTTATTAGAATATCTCAAACTGGATAACATTTTTGTTAAATTATCTATATATTTATTAAGCATGCTTTCTACGAATATTAAATGCATTTCGTTTAAAAAATAACACGGTTGTTTAAAGGATATTATTTGTACATAATAGTGAAAATATGATTTTAGAAAAATCTTTTTAACAAAATCGCCTCACTAACGCTAATAGCAGTGCTGCACCCGGAGGACATATGCCATGAGAAACCAGCCAATGCCGGTCATCAGTTGTTGGAATTACGGAGCAAAGAGGACATTGGCGACATGTTGGGTTCTCGGGAAAGTAATGTGTATAGCGGCTCAAACCAGTAGGGTTAGGATGGATTGAGGAGGTCTTGGCGAAACTTTTGGAAAGGGGAATGGCTTTGTTTTTGAAAAAAAAGAGTGTTGACATCGGTGTAGATAGTGAGGTTAGTGACGCAGAAGTCGATTGGAGTCTGAGGTCTTTTGATTGGAAGGATTGTTGCGCTGGATATCGGCTAGCTGGGCAAAATCCCATATTTTCCATTTAGTGTGTCCAAAATGGTCTCAGTAAACCCCCATTAAGATTAAGACCAGTGTCACGGACAAGACGGATTTCGGTCCTAGGAGTCTTCGTAGATGTCTAAGACTTCTGTTAAGTTGTAGTCTTATAAGACTTGCCTGGGTAGTCCATGTGAGTTTGCTATCCAAGGCATCTGCTAAGCTGTTGTCTTGTGTAGAGATTCCATGTGATTTTGCAGTCTAGGTATAGGTATAGTACTAATTACATTGCTTAACTGAAAGTCGATATCGCTTTGTTTTTGACGTACAGTGGATAGATGTTCTTGTTGGATTCGAGTTAAAGAAGAAAATTGCGCAATCGCCTGCGTAGGTTGTCTTGATGGTATTGGTAGCAGGTA
>CM077114.1:17783020-17793231 GCA_039619505.1 Cimex hemipterus | reverse complement strand
AAAAACGAAGAGTTCTCCAGTTCTTCAATAAAAACCAAATTAGTTAATTATAATTTAAATTGTATATACATATATATATAAAAGTACACACAATATATATGTACATTAATGAATCTTGCCATTTCAAACGGATAAGGCCCTCCAAGTATGCTCAGGAGTTATACTAAACATTTTTGGCTCGTGACAAACTAGACAAAAAAATAAAATTTTACGATTTCCTGAATTTTTCTCAAACTACACCGATGAAAATATGAGGGAGGGAGACAGAAGTTAAACCCTGCATGTATAAGTTCACGGTCGTGGCAACCTCTTGACATCCCTCATTAAATTCAAAATGCCCAACATTCATTTATGCCTAGAATGCTATACGGATGAAGTCGTGGGCCATAAAATTCTCTCTCGTATATTTTTTAAAAGGTAAAGAGAAGACCTGAAAGACCTCTTCCGCTACAGTAACCAATCCCCTCAACTTTAAGGGAACTTGTTCAGGAGCAAAGCCGTTTCAAGGATTTAACATGAAAATTTTCGGCCGTCAAATATAGAGAGTATATTATTATCTATCCGCCACACCCAACGGGTAGTTGGACGTTAAGCCCTTCTGTAGATATATATAATTCTTATATCGGAGAAATAAATAAGGTTGAAATGAATGTTAATTAAGTTATACAATTTTTGCAATGATTACATGTTGAATAATGTGCAAAAACCTGAAAGTGTGTTTTTTGCCAGGGGAAATAAATTACAACCAAAAGAGCGGTGGTCGTTCAACAAAAAAAGAAATAAAAATTTTCAAAGAGTTTCGTTATCAGCAAAAAACAGTAATTAGAAAGAACATGTACATTCTATCAAAATGAAAGGTAAAATTGCTTTAGGTAAATTTTAAAGCTAAAAAGAGAATCCGTACAGAGTACCATGGAAATAACTGCTAATATTATTTAAGGTTAATCTATATGTTTTTAGTTGATCCTAGTAAACAAAAGTAATTGTTTAAATTTATTTATAATTTTTATGGAAAGTGAGGTTGAGATAAAAAATTAGTATCACGATCTAGACTCGAAACCATTTTCTCACGGTCTGTACTCTAGGAATCCAAGAAAGAATATTTAATACAATAAACAACTGGTTATAAAACGAGTAGGTCGTACAAAACATTTTCGCTTAGTTAGGCATAATCATTCAAATACTTTATGTCACAAGTATAACAATTATTATTCGGAAATCGTGAGACGAGGTCTGGAGTGATGTAGGTTTCAGAAAAACATATTCTTTATCGTATACCAACGTTTCGATCTTTCTTATCATTTTCACGGCTTAAAGTTGATGTTTTTTTGCGGAATTATGCCATTCTTACACACCATGGGCACACTCAACACAACACGCAAGAATGACCCAATTATGCAGAAAATAAATATTTCTGCCCTGATGATGATTTTAATAAATATCGAAACGTTGACACGATAAAGAAAATATTTTGCTGAAACATCACACTAGACTGCAGCTCACGATCTCCGAATGCTCATCGACTAACGGTCACTTATCACCACACACATATAACAATTGTGTTTTGTTCGATATTAATATTTTAATAATTTATGTAATAGTTTTTTTATATTTTATTTATACATTTGGAGACGTAAAAGAAGTAGTATTGATTTTTGATATAAATTAGTTCAGTGTACTATAATTGTGTAAAATGTCTTAGAAGACTTATGACTTAGTCGAATAAATTAATACATAAAGTTAGGCCGGGCTGGTTTCCCCTCCACAATTTTGCGAATATTCCGGTAGAAATTAAAAAATAAAATAAAGAGAAAGCCAGCAAGGAAACCTATTAGCTTAGGAAAATTAAACTCAAGGAAAATAAATCCCCATACCCTGTTCGAACCCCACCTTTATAAGGCAAGGCCCGAGGAAGACAATAAGCTCAAACAACTCCCCTTTTTCTGTTCTACACCCCCAGTTTTTAGTTTGGCGTGGTCCGCCGGTATAGGTTCTCCCAGAGTTATGGTGGGGTGGTAAAAAATTGGGGTCAGCAGAAAACAGACTGAAATGAATAGAATAATTCATCATTCAAAAAGTTAAATATGTCAATTTTTCGAACGTTGGAAATATCGATTTTCGTTATTATTACGTTATTAAAAGACAAATTGAATTGCTTTGTTTTTGCACCTCCTGTTAACGTTATCAGCGTCGATAATATACGACTCGGCTCGTAAATTGCCCGGGTTAAAATCTAGAAAATGGCACCATACTATAAAGATACCGAAGCCAAGCACTAATCTCCCAGAACGGATTTTAATAGAATTATCGCATGATTCACGCATACTTTATCGGCCGGCCGGATCATTGGCTAAAGATGGTGTGAAAATCGGCGCCTAGGGCAGGAAATAACCGGTGCCCAAAGTAATGACATTTTAGATTTTCGCATGGCAACTTAATCGAAATTCCTTCAACGGACGTCTATATCATGTTCCTGAACTAACGTTTTTTCCTTTTAAAAGTGAATGCAGACCTGTTCTTAACCATGCGAATGAGGATAAATTTACCAATATACATCTTTGGACGTTAAGAAATTAAGATGGAAGCGTGCTAAAAAAATAAGATGAAGGTCACGCATACTCACACATGAACTTTGGTGGGTTGACATGACCTCTGCTATCGCAAACCCTCGTAAAAACAATTTAAAAAAATATCATTTAGAAATTGTATAATATTGCTTAATTATTTTGAAGTAGCTAGACAGGAGAATCGTTTTAACCGCATTTCGCCATCTTCAGTGTTTGAGTGAAACAAAAATCAGCGAGGATAGGAAGACCATGATGATAGATAACTATCTCACAATGTGATTTGTGCTTAAGTGAGGTTGATATGGTACGCCCAGGTCAGCTTTCATCTAGTATTAAACCTAGGAATTTCTTCTTCTCTCGAGAAATCCTTCCCAAATTTGTCTAATTATTTTGTCAGGTCCCTAGATTATTTTCCACACAGTTTCATCTTTAAGGTCAATCGTCATCATCTGCTGTAATATATACTTTTTTTATTAATTCAGCTAGAGAAACATGAATGTCACATATGGTTTTAGGGGATAGCATAAGATTTGTAAGTTCATCTGGTGATTTGTACACCCCCGATTTTAAATGAAGACGTTCAAAGTTCAGTGTTTTCCGTGAAAGGTGTAGTAAGGTCATTTCCCAGTATAACATAGGAGTGGCGACTATGTGCTGTGCATAGAGAATAGGATTTCAGCTTCAATAGAAATTCCTCAATGAACCTTAGTGCAGTCAAAGATAGATTCTATGTGAAAATTACTTCGGTAGGGGTCTGGACGTTGATTCCATCCCATGCCATAACCGGCTGTAAAGCAAAGCTTTCTCTACTTCCACACACGGTCCCGGTAATGTGAGCCACAAACCAACCTGCCACCGACACTAA
Organism: Cimex hemipterus; assembly: GCA_039619505.1. Classification (NCBI taxonomy): domain Eukaryota; kingdom Metazoa; phylum Arthropoda; class Insecta; order Hemiptera; family Cimicidae; genus Cimex; species Cimex hemipterus. The sequence goes on along the minus strand of CM077114.1, from coordinate 17,789,799 downwards.
TTTGTGCATAGTTGTTTTTCAACTCGATGCCCCTCCAGTAGCTGGCAACCTGTTCCGAGTTTTCCGAAGACTAAACTTTTCTCACGAACCCTTCTGATGACTGTTTTAGAGCTCACCCTCATTATGTCCATTTGAGTGGCTCTCAAAGATCAAAGTTAAGGAAAACGTTGTACGTTGATAAATTTTGTACTTGGTTTCTGAACCTGTTGGCGGACTAGGTTATTCTCACGAAGCCTTCTGAAGAAACAAAGGAAGAAACAACGCAAACAGAATGAATAATCATCGTTTTTATAAATATTAATAAATTTCACTACGACATAAGTTCGTGAAATGTAGTATTATTCGTTTTTTTTTTAAGGTTTCTTAGGTTGAATACACTATTTAAGTATAATTTAGGTTAACTAGGATGATAGGAAACGATCATAAAACGAATTTATAACAAGGTAGTTGGATTTAGCAATCAAATATTGTTCATGCTGTAATCGTCCAAGGTTCATTCATGTTACAGGGGGCAACTTACGGTCTCATAAAGATCAAACATCTCTTCTTTGCATCATAATTTTTGTATGTTGAGAGTAAAATAGCTCTTGGACAGGGTTTGTCCGTCAGAGAGTATTGATAGTCCGGAATGCGATTTCCGTACGGTCATCGTTACTATTGACACCAACATTGTACGGAGTTGATATGCGTTCTGCCTTCATGATAACCTGCGGGTCAATCACCCGTTAATGAAGATGACAAAGCTGATTTTAAACTCGACGCGAAACGTCTATAACTCACGACTTAGAAAGGGTTTTCATAAACTTTATTAATTCTCCTTTTCACTGCATCGCCAGACGGAGCCGGCGGTACAGATAATGAGAGTCGTAATTTAACCTTTCTTCTGAGGTGTATGTACCCAACCGAGTTCCCTTAAATGCCCGTAATCTGCACCATCTTACAAACCATCTGGTTACAAGACACCCTTCAAAAATAAATCACGTCTATATATTTGCAAACGCGGTGAAAAAAGCTATAGAGAATACTTAAAATTGTACTCCTCTCTCCCTTTGGCTTCCACCCATGTCTCTTTCTATCTTTTATCTTACCCACTTCTCTCTCTCCCTCCCTCCCTCCCTCTCTCTTTCTTTCTCTCCCATTACGCGATATTTCATTCTTGATTTTCCATATGCAATTAAGTATGTTTTCTTATTCGTCCTCATCCCTATCTAACGTTTCTGGTTGGGAGGAACTTAAATCTGATTGCTCTTTTTGAATTGTTTTTTAACGTTTCGCGGAATGACCTTTTTAACAAACAAAATGTTTATTATTGTTTATTGTGTTATTTTAGGCCAAGTTGTCACCAAATTGTATATTGATGTAGTTAAATTACAAATTTCTGTGAGAGTTAGAACATTTTAGTTAATAAAAATTGGTTATTTAAAAAAATAAACGAATTAAAATTTAATTGAGCTGGATTGAAAAACACATGTGTAAAGGTTGATTAAGTTAATTATTTTTGTTATTATTCATTTTTACCTGCTTTGTATAATTATATAATTTGGGGTTTTTATTGCCTTGCGCGCGTTATTCCTTACTTTTCTTTTCGGCAGTGCGTAAAAAAATATCTAAAATCTATAACGTATAGTAGGAGGTCAGGAAAGGTTTGATGCCAATATGAGGAGGACGTAAATATTGTCATTGCTGCACGACGGAGCCCTTTCCGTAGTGCACGCCAGGTCTTAAATGAAGTACAAGATGTTTTGGCAAGACCCTTATGCGTAATCGATTGTGGGAAGGTGGCCTTACATCGGCCCTTTTGAGACGGCCTGCAACAATAGCCCGCCACTCAGGAGTGTATGGTGCAGAGAGCACCTAAAAAAGAACAATTTAAATACTTGTTATGTTTACTAATGAATCTGGTTACTATCTGTGAATTCCAGTTTCTTCTGCTATCACTTTACAGAAAGTGAAGAGTTATTATACACTATACAGAATTGGGGTCCGATGTCACGATAGTCCAAGTGGTTAGAACGTACACAGCGGAAGTCGTGGGTTCGAGTCTCGCTCGTGACACTAATTTATCACCTCAACGATAATTTACATAAAAATTATATATAAATTTAAATAATTATTTATTCCGTGGAACCTCCACTATCCGAGATAATGACGGGCGTACCAAAAAGTATTCATTTAATGACTACGTAATTTAGATTACTACGTAAGTCTATCATAATTGTGAATGTATGCGTTTTTACCTACTGTAAAAGTCAAGTGTTTATTAATTTCAGCCCTTATCGACCGTATCATCGCAGAATAATTTACCAAAATTTTTATTTCGCCGACTGTTTTTCATTTTAATTATTTTGTCCTTCGTTTTCATTAGTTTCCAGCCAACTGATCATATCATCCTTGTCAATAGTAATGAAACCGAGAGATCCGTGGCAATATCGAGACGGACGTCAGTTTCATCACTTTCTTTTTTTGGCTTCTTTAAATATTCGAGATGTAGAATTTTAGATATGTACACCAAGAACCGGGGCCCGGATGATTGAACCAGGACATTGTAGATTCCACTATATTGAATTATTCAATGAATTAATGTTTATGAAAGGTATTGGTTGAGATAAAAAAAGTCAGCGTCACATGCGGGATTCGTACCCTCGACCTTCGACTAAATACGTCTCTGCTGTACCTCTTGAGCTATCGTGACTTCGATCCGCTCGGACACCAACTTCCCGCCTGAACCTCACTTGTCCAATTTTCCCTCCTTTTTTGCCATTTTTCAATTTTTGTTAATCTCAATCAATACCTTTCGTAAATATTAATTAATTGAAAAATGTTAATTGGTCAATCGGACCAGGAACTGTAATGGGTATTAAATTATATATTGTAAATATTTTAAAATTTAAATTTGTAGGAACTGCTCATAAACCCTCCTACCAATATTTTTTGTATCTTGTGGAGTTCTTTCTAACAATTTTGTTTACAACGTTCAAAGATAAAGATCTAAAGGGGACAAAGGTCGGACGAGATTAGCAAGACGGAGATTTTCGATGCTCTTTCTACTGTGGACTGGCACCGTTTACATTACGAACATTTTATTTTCTGCGTCTTCCAAAAGAAACACGTTTAGTGTTTCTTTTACAGCATAGACCTCCTCCTTTTAACAATATTGGGAGTATACTTTGTTCGAAAAACATTTTTCTTTAGTACTCCTCTTGTTAAAAGAAATCCCTGACATCCAATCCTACCCTTTACGTACGTTACAAATTGGAACGTGCTTTGTATTTTGTATATTTGCCTCTAATTAATTTACGCTTTGCAAAAACATTTTTGTAAGCTTTTAATTAATCCATTTCTTTTAAATGACACTTTTTACTTTACTTTTATTACAATAAAATACTTTTTTTGTTGGTCTCTGACAAGAATGTGCCTTAGTATTATAAACAAATATGTAACCAATATAAAACTGATTTTTTTAAATGTAATTCTCCATTAGCAAAAATTATCAATTAGCAACAGAAAAGAGATAAGGATTTCGTATAAAAGTTATTGCAATGTTAAAATATCACATCTGTCGTTGAAGAATGTGTTTCTAATAAAAAAAAAATTTCGACAGTGTTTGTTAATGCAATAGCTACGTACGTTTTCGACCAGGAAATGCGAATCAGGCCCAAACAGGGCAAAGAATATGCTCAACGTTATTAACGGAAGTTTAGTCAGAACAAGAGGATCGAAGGGATCAGACAGCGTAAAATCGGATCGAGGATTTAGCGAAACACGGTTTAAAAGCGTAGAGTAATACCCACATCAATTGGAAAGTTTTGAAAAAGTTTACAACCAATGAAATTCGATTCTCCCGTTAATAATGATTAGTGATTTATATAAGCTCAAATCAGTAATCAGGTGTATGTAGCTGTATACACACATGTAGAGCGTTGAGCCTATCCAGCCCACCAGTAATTCTAGTTTTTGATATTTGCAATAAATTATCGGCAAGCCTCGAGAATCATCCATCCCGGTTGTTGGCAATCCGGGGATAGACAGTCATTAAAATTTCAATAATAAATTAATTTATATTTGTTTAGTGATCATATTAATTATTTCAATTAATTATTCTTTTCATCAAAGATTTGTTGGTTTTAGAAAAGTTAATGTGAATGGGTTTCAAACCCACGACCTCAATGCGACGCTGCTCAGCAGCCTCTCACGTTACATAGTGAGGCCAATAAATTCATTCACACTCAACCCTAACTATGATACACAAAACTATCATTACTCCATACTATAAAACAACATTCCCTCCAAGAATCGGACCGGGGACCCAGATTAATGGTGTCAGCTATGCACACGCACGATTCTCCTATGGGGTGGCATTCTTACGCGCTCTTTATATGGAGCCAAGCAATACCTTCAATGAAGTGGGACAAATCGAGGAACCTTTCTTTGTATGCCTGGCTCTGGTCTACATGTAATTCCGTTATAATCTAGCATGTATCATCTTCAACGTGTTAAACTGATAAACCTACATACTTATATATCACCAAATAAATTATAGATCTGATGTGCACAGTATAAACACTAGATGTAAAACTAAACTATTGCGAATTACAAAACATAGGACTGCAATATTTAATAATTCAATTTAAATTCAAAGTGCAAGAGTGTTTTCAAAATTACCAGTTGAAATTCAGGATTGAAACAAAATAAGTATGTTTAGAGCAACAACTAACAAAATTATTTTATATTAAAATATGTGTAAAAAATATTAACTGTAATATTAATTTTTTTCTTCAATTAAGTACAAAGATTGTCAGGTTAAAGATCTGAATAACGTATATTTACAACTGTAACAATGGTAAACCCTTACAAATGTCTGTTAATAGTTTTTTCTCCTGATAGAATACAACTGTTATTATTTAACGAAAATTTTTTTATTTTGAATGTATTAATCCACTATAAACAAGTATACAACTTGCAAGGGATAATTAATTTGTTTAACTTTGTTGTGTGCAGTAGATTGAGTAGTTTATAAACTCGTAAAAGTGTAATTTCACTTTAGGCGTAATCGTTGTCCGAGAGACCAAACCTTGACCGATTGTTAAATAAAGCGATAATCAATCAATCAGTTTTAAATTAATTTGATGTACAAAGCTACTAAATTGATCTTCCTTTTTTTATTTTAAAAAATTGTAATATCAAAGGCTGATATAAATTAGATCGATTTAATTCATCTGCCTTTGCATATTTCTTGTACAGGTTGTTCAGGAATTATAATCTGATTTGATATAATTTAAAACGTTTCTAGTCAGAGAATATTTCCACCCAACGAGAACATACTTGCAACAGTTGTCGGATGGATAAATTATTTAGATCTTGGTCTTATTTCTGAGCGATGTCATAAGTGACGCCGTTAGTCATTTACATTTGGATCCCAGGGCTATAAAACCCCTCGTTAATGCTAACCGTAGAACGGCATAAACCGAGAAGATATGGATTGTACGTGATCACGCGTACTCACCTGAGCTCGTGCTCAATATGTTATCGCGTATCCGCGCAACTTTGCCCACTCAACATAAAACAAATTTATTTAAAAGAAATCCAGGCTGTACTTTCTGCCGATCGGTGGTGTTAAGAAAGGTCTAGCTAGGGCTCCATCCATCTGTCGGCTCTCAACGGTACTTCTGCGCTCTTCGCGATATATTTTTTTTACACGGCATTCTTTTGGTCCTTGTACATACATTTGGATATATTTTCCATTTTCCAGCTCTTTCATCTTTTCTTTCATCTTTTTCCCAGCTAGCGCTTGAGGACTAATGCATATTGGAGGGGCCACCGCTTTGTAAATCGCAGCGCAACTTACCTTTCACTTATTTTCGTTCTCGCTCATCATACATTAAACGTATCCTATTTCTAAGAGAAGGAAACGCCCCTGTTGAAAAATATATCTCCCCTTTGAAAAATCTTCGAAGCGAGAAGGTCCACTAAAAAAATCTTACGCTGTAATTTTGTTTAGCTCTCTGCATAGTAATATAATTATGAGACTTAAAGGTTAAAGAAAAATTGTACGGATACTGATAATTATTTATCACAATAAATTAGAGGAACACGAACAGTCCTAAAATAAACAACATCCCTTTTAAAATTACAAAATGTAAAGTTTAAGCATGATCTCAAAACCCCTTGTAATGAATTCAGAAGCACACACTACCTCTTCATAGGAAACTAAATGGTTTTATTGTCTTTGTCCTTTTAACTTCGGTATCAGAATTAGTTAGAAAAAATGGAAAAGTTAAATGTTACGAGAGGTTTTACCTTGAAAAACATCCATTTTATTAAAAACGATGATGACTTTTCCCGTTCCGCTTCCAGTTTCCATCGTTTCTACCTACGGAAATGTTAGTTTAACGTAATAATTTCCAAACATTTTAGGACTTTTTATTATTTCAGGAGCACGTCCAACTTGCTAATTTTATTGGTTTACTTCCACAAACATCGACAGAATACGACTCGATGCTTCAAAAGTTTACCGATTCCACCTTCCCTTCGAAGTGTATTACAGAATGCTTCTCCTGATAAAGGATGAACTCTGAAAGTCATGAGAAAAAAAGCTTTTCGATGTTTAGTTGATTCAATTTCTTTAAGGGGATTCTGGAGAACTGATACGGGCATTACGAGATAGATCTTTTAAAGAAGGCTGGACATTCTACCAATAATTTCTTCGATCAAACTGTTCCGCCACTATGGCAGGATAATCCGGTTCGATGGGGCAAAAAATTAATAGCGCAGAGTTATTC
>CM077114.1:17764930-17782620 GCA_039619505.1 Cimex hemipterus | reverse complement strand
TATATATATATATATATATATATATGAGTAGTTCTAGATATAGATATATATATATATATATATATTGAATTAATTGCTATGGAATGGTAAAAATTGGTCAAATATAAGAAGAGAAAGCTTACTTTGGCATAACAGTCAAACTGTTCGACCAAAAGAGTTTGAATATTTAATCAAACATTGTCCAAACAGATTATCTCTCTGCTTTTGCTTCACGTCCTCATTAGTGGTTAGATTTCCGATGTAGACAGATACAAAGCGATATAATGAGCTTCAGTAGGCTTTGGCCCTTAACCTCAAAATGGTTATTACCAGCGATTTCCATGGACGACCACTACACAGCGAAATGAGCCGATTCACGCCATCATTACAACGGCGTGAAATACAGTACGATATCCGAGCGGTATCTCTTATGCTAATCACGCTTCTTAATTTTATCCATCATTATTGCCAACACTTTTGGTGATTGCTATATCTTGATCAAACAAGATTTGTATCGTATTTATTCATTTTTGTGTAAGTGTCTCAGGGTTTTTCCCAAAAAATGCCCTAATAAAAGAAGTAGGGGACAATCGTTAAAAACACACCCCATAAATAAATTTTACAAATATATAGCACATTTCTAGTACACATAGCACACACCACCCCTAAATTACTGTTAAACAAAAAACAACAAAAAATATCATTTTTGATCAATTTCATATCTGAAAAAAGCAATATCTTTAACGCCGGACGGACGCCGAACGTGGCGGAAACTGACGTTGACACGGCACAATGACACACACATGGCTTGAAGATCCCAATTGGAGAATTCAAGCCGACTGTAATTTGAACCCAATGTATGTAAAAATGTTAGTTGTTTTTTGCAGTGGAAAAATGCCAGAACCCCACGGGTTAACATCGACAATTACGAACCCCCGTAAAAAAATTACAATTTACTAAAAATGGCAAGGTTCTGAATGATTCTGGCCCAGCAAGGTATCTGAATCAGACGAGATGAGAAATAACCAAACTGCGTCATCCAAGGCTTAACAAGAAATCTCATACAAGAAATAGAGCGTAAAAATGATACTTTTGGTCGATCAACCCTATCATTTCGATAAATAATTGGAAATCAAATCATACGGTAGCCTGTAACAAACATGGGTTGATCACCAGGACATTGGTAATCGTGGAGAAGACAACTGAAGATGAGGATTTGTGAGATCTCTGTTCCATCTACATTTGTCGTCTTCATCCCATTGAAATATACATAAACTTTAAGTTTGCCTTAATTGGTTAACGCCAGAATCAACATCCAAGGAATATGAAAATTGATTATAGCGCTTTTTTAATAAATATAGTGAAAATTGTCTGTTTTGATACTGCTATAAAAATAATTCCTTTAAAGTGTGTTGTGTGGAACTGCTTATATATATGAAATGCTGTACGTTCTTAGATATATTGAGGCAATATAAGAGAAAGGATGCAATAAATAAAACTAACTAAAAGTAAAATCCGTCAAGGAAAGCGGCAGAGGGATTGGCAATCACCGGAGGCCATAAACGAAGACCATTTGAGGCCCAAACGCAGGCCCGCTCATTAACAGAGCTCGGATTAGAAGCTATGAAATTCCAAATTATTGCCCGATTCACAGAGCCATAATTATATCCTGGCCAGAGAAGGCTATCAATAATTATTACCGTCATGAAATTGTAATAATCTAAGTAATAACCGTCCTCTCAGGGATGTTTACCACGTCGGAACAAACCATTTTGTCAATTTAAAGGTAGAAGCACCTATAACCAAATAACATAAAATCTCAAACATTCCGATACTATCCTTGAAGTATAAAGATCTTCTTACTTGACATAAATGTGCAAAACGATTTACCTTAAAATTGTTTTGTTGATTGGTTGCGGTGGTTGAACTGATCACTTAACGAGATGAGACGAGCCCGTAAAGAGTGCTACCAATATCAGGGGTCCCGAAACTAGAGTAAGATGCAAACCTATGTGTACACCATCCCGAATACCCCAAGAGGAAATCTCATAAGGTGTACATTATGTATATATTAATTATATACCTTTTAGAGCACAGTAACTCCACGCATGGAGAAATTATAAACTTTGCTCCACCTATGTTGAATCATGGAATAATCAACAATATCTTTTTTTACAATCTGTAATTGTTATTTACAATGTGTAATTTGCGGATACATTTACTTATATTCAACTATTTACATTGAAGGGAGCAAATAATCAATGGTATCCCCCCCTCTTCACTTTGTTTATGTTGTTTTACTGTTTACATACAAAGGAGGTCGCGGGGCAATTTCCTATTGAGACTCCTTTTGGTGTTGTAGGGATTATATTGGACAGGGCTTGGGCAAGACTATTTAGATGGTAGGAAAGCTTTTTGTGGAACTTGGAATTTTTGGGGAATGTTTTTGGATATAAGGAATTTGAAGGTCGTTGTGGAGCATTTGAGCCATAACAGCAGTGTTTACAATGGATCTGAGGACATTACATGGAAAGGATTGGAGACGTTGGAAAGTGGAGATGGTTTAGCGGTTCCCCAGTTCTATTCCTTAAATCCAAATCGGTTGTAGTATTGTTTTGTAAATTGTAAGTTTGTTTTTTTGTCGATGGCTGAGACTATCGTCCTATAAGTCTGCAGTAGACCATACCGTCTGTTTAGGATTTGTGGTGTCAGTCTTGTATGTTAGTTCCACGTAGTAGAGAGAAGGCTTGCTTCGGAGTGTAAATGTTACATAGACGCTCTTGCTTTCGTTTATCTTCATTTTCCATTGTCTACACCAATCTGCTATACATGAGATATATTCCTGCATTTTTCAAAGCAACGGCAGAATCGGAGTACAACTGTATCATCGGCGACCGATGCAAGTAGGGTGGTAAGTTTAGTGGGAAGACTTACAATATAAAATAGATAGAGGATTGGTCCGAGCATACTGCCCTGCGGTACTCCCGCAGCCAGAGAGCAGTATTCGGAGTAATCTGATCCTTGTCGGACCCGAAAGAACCGTTCCGTTAAATAAAAGCGGAGGATTAGGTATAGAATATTTGGAATGATATTGTTCAGGTATTCGTACCTGATATTCGTACAGGAGTCCGTCAGGTTGATTAGGAAGAAGTTAAAAGCTTTGTTACTTTTTTGTTGATTTTTAATTATTTTTTAGCTAAACGGGATAATTGATTAAAGGATGGCCGAAGGATCTCTGCCACGCGGTTCGGGCTAGGTGTTTTAGGTACAACTGGTTTGCAATGTGTGATGGGATGGTTTTAGATAGTACCCTGGTCCAAGAGATCTAAAGTACTACTTAAATTTGGTGTGTGTTATCGTTTCATTGTGTGGGCAGTATACAGAAGCGATTGAAATAGACGCGGATTGAAAGGATATCGAGATATCTGAACTTTGTAGGAACTCTGTTTGTATTCACTCCTATCCCAATGTCCAAACCCTTGTACACTTTCACATCCCGAAAACATAATAATGTTAAAGGATGATAGCATTGATTGCTACTTTAATAATAGCTCCTTTTTCATCTCAACTAAAAACCCGTAATTAATTGTGATTTAATAATAGCCCTTAATACTTTATTATATTGAGTGCTATTATTGACTGGTTTCTCACAATATGTGTCCTCCGGGTACAGTGCAGGCCATTTTAATCAAATAATATAAATAAATTTAGTTGTTTCCTTCTTTCTTAGTCTCATTATTATTATTCCAATCGATATAAAATTTTTAAGTATAAGGTAAATTTTTAATATTGTTAACGTTGATGGTATTAGCTGCATTGAGAAAATGAAAAAGAGACAAAATTACTGGATTTTTGGTCTTGGAGCGCAGAGGAAATCTGTACGTGTCTGGCCGGAAACGGTCTAAACCAGCCACTCCTTAAGTTAAAAGTGCTCATTGTATTTCTGGCGTAGATGGTAACCGACTCTTTTGGTAGACGTCCTTATCGGCAGCCAATCTGGCTGACAGGCCAAGGCTAAATGGCCTTAGAGACACGATGTCGGCGTCCAGGCGAAGGGGTGGAATGGCGCAAAACCGAAAACAACCCCTTAATTAAAATGTCCGTGGGGACGGCTGATTGAGTGATGGTAGTACCAAGAATATTTAGATCTTGAATGTACCGGCTGATTAAATGGCAAAATTGTAATTCAATGTATTATGAACACAAATTCATAGTATATATTTGTTTTTAGCTCAGATCTCTACTTCATTTATCAAAACAGGCACTTCATTTGAACAATAATTTAATTCTATTCTTATAAGATAAATGCTCATCTCTCTTGATTCATCATCTATGCGATAAATTCATATCTAAAATGTAAATAGAATTCTCTCGAGTAAATCGTACAAATTATTTTATGTTCCACTTTAGATTATCTGCTGTGATTTGTCGGCTATTTTAAAAATTAAACGGATAAAATATTTTAGTAATCGTAGCCCACCTGATTAATAAACGCCTGTAGAATTCCATCTATATTGTAATTGAGGATCTAAAATTTAAGACAAATACATTTGTATTTCCGGAACTATTTACAGCCTTATTAACATTATTTTTTAAGTTGTATTGTTTAGTGACGGTTAGCCAATGATTTTAACAAAATGAATTTCCACAATGCTCGAAATGATAAGTTTAATCAAAGTATTTGTACCCACTCAAAGTAACACAAAAAACAAACACTGAAACACAAATATTTAAATTAAATTTAAAATTTCCAACATTGTATAAATTAATTTTTTGTATTTTCCACATCCTACATGTATTTGTAAATTTAAATAATGTTTATCATTCCCAGGCTCAATAAAGATTGAAACGTTGGCACGATGAAAAAAAATGTTTTTCTAAAACCTACACACACGAGACCGTATGGCAGTATCTTTCCATCTCCAAATAATTTTTTTAAAAACTTTCTTAAACAATTTAATAGAAAACAACGAGAAGGTTTGTACGGTTTAATAAAGTTACAATTTTCTGCAAATTTTAAATATGCTGTCATCTTGTAACTCACATTATAAAAATTCATTTTAACTTAGTAATTAACAATTAACATATTGGAAATTAAAGTCAAAATAATTTTCAAAATTGTAATATTATGGTCGTATATTTATAATACTTCAAGATGCCCAAATAAAATTATAAGACATCTCGAGACGAATTGAAGAAAGAGGAAACAAAAATATAAATTCCGGGGTAAAAAGGTAACCAACCCTAGTATATTTTTTTAAATAATAGAAAAAATGAAGTGGGGTTTGAAAATTGAATAATTTTGTCTAAGCAATACAATTGCGGGGTTTATTAAGTTTTACTTAGCATAATAATTTTTTTCAGTTCAATTTGTTTCTTAATTGTTAAAGAAAGGATACCAGTTGTGCATTCTGTCTTAACCAGCTAGAAAAAATGAACAATTTTGAGAATCGCTTCAAATTTCTAGTAGACAACTTGGCAAATCGCTCCAAGTGGCTCTTGAGTATCAACCTCCATAAAAAAGGTAAAGAGGGTGATAAATAGTGCCACGCACGTCCAGAGTAGGAAACGGTTACCACCGCTAAATATAGTTCATAAGGAACGCCAAAAACAGTTCGCCCAAAACCACATGTACTGAAAGAAGGGATACAGAAAATTTTTATTTTCAGATAAATATTTTATTTTAAATTAACCTCAAAGGGCCTTAATGGTTGGTATATTATTTCCTCGACCAACTGAATTAAGAATTGGTATTTTCAAAAAGGCAAGGTCGTTTGTTGGTTTGGGGTCGTTCATCGGTTACTATAAGAAAACAAAAATTATATTTGTTTCTGATAGAAACACTGAAGAACAAACGGCGTATGATAAGTAAAATTTAAAGGATCATCGTAGATAAAATAGATTTTTTATCTGATATTTCATAAACTATACTATTTTGACAATTTAATATTCAAGCATTTATTACATTGTTTACAGCTACAATCGTTTTCAGAATATCATAAATTGTTGCTCAAATTGAACTTTAAAAAAATGTTAAGTTCTTCTTGAACAAATTTGAAAAAAAGGCTCTTGCTCCTTTTTTTCTAAATACGACATATTAAACCTTAAATCTTTGCTTGAATCCCCATAGAGCATAACGGGTGTGATAAAAGGATTTTCCCAAAATTAGTGTATGATAGGGAGGTCGGCGCTATCTGCGATCCCTTCTCTCCACAGATGCTTGGCCTTCCACTTCTAAAAACCTGTGTATTAAGCGGAATAATTAATAATGTGTAACATTTCCAGCGGGGTATACATTTCCCCCTCAAAAAAGGGTAAATCCGTTGGGAAAAAATTAAACATTCAGTTTAAGACGATAACGAAGCCGATGTAAACTCGCTCTTACCTTTATTGAATAAAAGATCTTCCAGGACTTCGCTGAAATTACTTCAGCTACGATAACGGGTTTTAATCAATAAAATTGGCAGATTGTCTATCAAAAATTCTATTAAAACCAGTCACATAAACAAAGTGTATTTTCTTAGCAATATTTGATATTAAATGTGGTTTCCAAGCATTCTAGCAGGAAGCTTTTGAGATTCGACTTCGACAAATTGAGACATTTCGCTGAATAACATACAATAGAAAAAAAGAAGAACAAGACGCTCTGGAGGACTTGGAAAATATTGTCAAGGACAAGGAAAATATTGTCTTAACATAAGATATCCTTCCCTCTTCGACGTGCAGACTTGGTGCTAATCGGAAGAGGAGAAAGTTAACCACTTTGCTGCGTACTTGTCCACTGTCACCCCACACGCCGACTTCATAGAACTCGATTATCTCCTACAGATCGAATAATTTCTAAACTCTCCTTTCCTCCTATCTCTTCCTCCTAAACGATCTCTCCGTAAGATGATCAGTACATTATACGCCACAATCTACTTCATGTGGGACCAGTTGTTTACAGCTGATTATAGGAAACGTCCTCCTCTATGGATGAATTCTCCCAATCTTTAATTCTAAAAAAGTTATCCATATCCATCACTGGTACATCCACCGCACTGTAGATTTTAATTCTGCCTGCCTTGAGCTGGGACTGTATTGTTCGTGGGACTACCTTTACTTGGCTCAGACTTTAGATCGAGATTGGTATCTGGGTATGCGGTTATTGCTCAAGGACATTGTTCCCTCTACCTCGTTATCTATTCATCGAAACTATCTCACTGACCGGTACCTTCAAATTATTGAAGGGTTGGCGTCAACCCCAAGCAACCTCCTCCTTGCAAGTGTACTCAGGGATGTTCTGCCAAGTACTGTACTAGGTGTACAGCTAACCTCCATCCCATACTCGAACCACTGTCCTAATCTTTGGAGACGATCCACTCAATAACTTATCTCACACTACGAGAGACAAATTTAACCTTGAAAATTCACGCACATAACTTCTCAAAAACATGTTTAGCTCATTTCATCCAAATACACCTTCCAACTGAGGACAAGGTGCTGTACGTGGGATCCTCACACACGACTGAAACTATAAGTATGTAATGAAACGTTGCAGGGCACTTTCATAACTTCTTGATAAACGTTTTAACTTACTTCTTAAAGAGATGGGTGCTTAACACCACTTTGAAGCCGATATGGACTTAGGAACTGACGCGGTTCAACCAAACATTTTTTTTTACGAGGGTTCGCAACAGCAGAGGTCATATAAACCCTCAGGGTGTCGGTGTTTTTGAAAAAAAGCCCATTTGTAAGTATGTCGGGTTCGAATGCAGGGCCACTGGATTTGAACCCCGGACTTTCACCTTACAGTGATGAGCGCCGTGTCAAAGACGGAACCTTGCGGCCACGCCCCCAACCAAACATTGAAATATCCTTCGCATCAAAAGACGCCAATCTATAATCCTCAGAAAAATCCTTGATGTCCCCTATTACGTGGACTACGAAAATACCCATACAGGCCTAAATATTGTTGTCCAATAGATATTCCACAAATGTTTTCGTTAATTTCACACAAATTCCCCAACCGCCATGAATCCTGAAACGGAAGCTCTCATCCCGATAAATTCCCTCTAACCCTTCTAGCCCATTAAAAAGACGATGGCCAAAAATTCTCCTTTCTAGTGATATTGAAACTAACCTATTAAAGAAACAACAATTAAAACTCATAGTAGTTCTGCCAGATGTTGATTATCCACTTTTGTCTTTTTTGTGAAGAGATTAGTGACCGTTAACGGATAATTATTGAGATATCGTGAGATGCGGTCTGGTGTGATGTAGGTATCAGAAAAACATGATTGAGATCATCTTCAGGGCTCAATAAAAGATCGAAACGTTGGCACAATAAAGAAAATGTTTTTCTGATACCAACATCACACCAGACCGCATCTCACCATATCTCAATAATTTTTGCGTTTTTATTATTTTAATTATTTATACACTCATTTCTATATTTGTAGGTCAACCTTTTGGCCAAGAACAGATTGCTACCGTTAAACCTTTTCAGAGTTAAAAAAATGCCCTGTTACAAAAAACATGGTGGTGTAACTTCATAATTATATGCGTCTAATAACTCAACGTGTGTGACAACAGAGAACAGCCATATTTCAGTTACGCTATGCTTAACTGGTATGTTGTTTTAATGTTCCTCATAACTAAATATGTTCTACTGTTGTCGACTAAACGCGAAGCTAAACAATGTATTTTGCAAAGTCTAAATAAATATGCCGACGAAAAACGTTTACCTCTGAAAAGTACCATATTAACATTGTTTTAAAAAAATCGAAACTCCAATTTTCCAAAGAGTGGATATCATTCATAATTCATCCATTCATTATTCATTAGACATTTGTTTTCTTCGACCTCGGCACATTTAGCTCATTGTACTAAATCAACTCCGAGTCGAATGTGCATAAATTAAAAATCATTGTAGTTTTTTCTGTCCTTTCAGTTTTGCACATGTGGGTTGGAGAGAGATGTAGGATAATTTGTGTACTATGCTGATGTTCTGCCCGGAAGAAACATAGTTAGCTGATGTACAATGCAAATTGAGTTTGCCCAAAAACATGGTCATCGATAATCGTCACTGTGGAAATAAACTAGGTGACTTTTTCCTTGCTGTTATGTTTTTCAAAAACGGAGGAACGAAATGAAAATTGTAATCTACTCACCCGCCCCCAAGTGTAACGTATTTTCAGTTGATTTGATTTTCCGTTAATTGCCGTCCCTAGGGCCTGGCCCGATACATTTCCCAAATCGAGCCTTCAAATGGGATTTGCTCTGTAACAACTTCCCCCCTACTACTGCACATAATGATTGATAATTTATAATAATTTATAAGTCTATCGTACCTTTATGTTTTAACAAGCCTTTTCGTATCTTTTCTTTCCTTGAAACCGAAGGCATTGGTTGTTTTCAGCTATAATAATTTGTCCGATGTCTATAGATGTACGAGGTGTGTTATATATTACGTCCTTGCCGAGCTATTATACCACCCTTCAGTGCCTATAACTGATTTTTTCCCTTCATCAAAAAACGTAGGCCAAGTTTAAGGGTTGAATTTCTTCGTTACGTTGTACATCCCAAAACTTATGGAAAATTGTAGAAACACAATTTGTTTTTAGGGTAGTTGGGGGGGGGGATTTACTGCATCACTGTTTGAGTATGAACTCTGTGAGAAGTTAGGTTTTTGCCATCTCTAGTCGTGTTTGCGTACGTCAAAAAGAGCTTGTAACGATTTCTCTAGGATGTCTCGAAAACGACTCAACTACAAAATAATTGTTTTTTCTAATGCAGCTATGTTATTTGTGAGACTTGAGAATTGGGTATGATAGGAAGAAAATTTAAATCGAATTATATACGTAATGTAAGAGATAAGTCGCCTTAAAATAAACTTGATTATGGCGGTGTGTATCCGTAAATATAATTTATACAGAAAAAAGTAAAATAGGTTAACTTTCAAATTACAAATGAATTATTGAAATATCCAAAATGGCTGTTGTGAGGAGGTAAATCGAACAATTAATTACATTCTTTGTTCCCTTTGTTCCATTAAAGAATCTTTTAACTATAGAAGAAAAGAAAAATAAAATATCAGGTGAATAAATTCTCTGTCAGCTAAGGAAACTATAACAAGGGCCATATAGTACCGGGGAACAATGGGAGACCGAGACATTTGGCTGGCAAAACTACTAGAGGCAAGAAAGAGACAAAGGGCAGTTGAAAGATTGTAAAATGGGACGAGACGACCGCCAAGGGAAGAGACGCCTTGCTAACCGGCCCCTAATATCTAATGGCCCTCCCGTACATCCTAGGCAATTACTCGAGGAGAAAAAAAATCTAACAAGGGTAAAGAGCGCACTCTTCACTATAACGGTCCCAAGGACGACATCTTCCCATGAGATGGAAATGGAACTGCGTTAGCATGGGTTTCGTCAGATCTGACCTTTAATCTTTATGGGATGAAATTTGTTGCAAACTAGATCCTGAGCGCCTTCCATAAACGTCTTCAGGGAGGAATCATTTCCTTCTAATATATTGCACACTCATATGAAAAATGTTCCTTGAACACTTCTTCCACTACGACAGGCTTAGAAATTGAAAAGTTTTCTTTTAACCAGTTTAAATAAAAAGTTTTTCCTAATAAAAATTATTCTAATGCCAAACGTCGGATCTACTTCTATTGTTATTTTTCTGTCTTTTCAGAAGTTATTTTAGGTATATACTTTAAACCCATAATACTGGAAAAAGGAAAGGAATGTGCTGTGACGTACTAAGGGTTTAATCCCCTATTAGTCTTATCGGCGGCACTTCTGCCTGCTGGACGTCTTGCTGTCCAATGGTCGACATGATAACTACTAATCTTTCTACCTTCTACCGGTAGGTAAGTACCTTCCGTGTTGTTTTTCCCGGCTACCTGTAGTTTCCCGTTTTAGATTTATCTGGGCGAGAAAGGCACACCCAGAATGCTTGCAGATGCTACGTCTCTGCGGGAAATGGCGTTGCCCTCTTCCGAGAATGGGCAGGTATGCAAAGCCGAAAAGTGACGGAGGTCACATATCAAAAGTTTTCACTTCACATTTCAAACTAGATTACAATGGTCAAGATTAATTCAGAACGAAGAAAATCATTCAGCTTTAATTTAAAAACTAGAAGTTTTTCAAAGATTTAGTATTCTTTTTTTATTAAATTTAAATTATTTAGATTTCACCTAAAAAAATATTTCAAGAGCTACGAGTAGATGACGAAAACCGTAGAGGAGTTGATAATTGAAAAAAACATAAAATGGCGAATATCTGATGAAAGGGTTGAGAATCGGACCATGATTCGTACGAACCTTTTTGTTGCCATGTGCCAAGCTACCTGACGAATTTTCTTGTCTAGTGAATTATATATAAAAAAAATACCCGGGGCGTCGGTGGCAGGAGTTGGCACTGCTCTCATAAGGTGAAGGACATGCTTCAAAACGGGCATTTTTTTAACAAGGCACCCGAGGGTTCATATAACCTTTTAGTTGAAATTTCGTAAAAAAATAAGAAATTAATAAATTACCCAAAAATATAATTAATCACCGTAATCGTAAAACTTAAAAGTATAAAAATTAATATCTTCAAAATTAGATATTTTTTTTACTGATCAACCATACGTTAAAAAATAAATTTTGAAACAAAATTTAAGAAACATTTTAAGGAAACTGAAACTGCACATCGTAATTAATTAAATTAATTTAAATGTTTTTACATTCTATAAAATTTTATAGCTCCTCTTGAGACAGACCGAAGCACAAAAAATTAATTAAAGTGAGAATAAAACAACCTGACTTATGTTTATAGTATTCAGAATAATGAACTAATAAAAAACAACCCACATTAGAATAGGTCTTTACAAATTACAATTTGTACCAACCACCTGAGTGGTTAGACTATGATAGTGTTAGTTATGCAATCAAATAAAAATGACATTGAAGAGGGCATAAACCTCTGTTTTGAAAAGTAGTGACGTTTAAAAACGGCCGAAATAATAATATAACACTCTACACGCACGACTGTTGGTTTAAAGTGAAACGTTTTTGTTGAAACGTTCAAAACAAGACATTGGCATAAATCGTCGTATGTTCTGTGGACAAGTAGTTGCCATACAGCTGTGACCGAATTCATTTTTCATGAAAACAACCAGGTAGCTGTGCTTTCGTGGTTCGTTACTGAAGTCCCACGTCCAGACGCGGCACCGTCGATAAATAGCGATGATTTATGGTTTTCACGTTCTCTAGGCCAATGTTTGGTTTCTTAAGACGGAATTGCCACAGAGAATGCAAGCATGATTTCTGTGCAACTCGAGAGAGTTTTACAGATGTCTATATTTTCTACGCCAGACCCATTTCTTATCTCTTCTCAATGAGGTGGAACTCCTTATTGACGTCCCTCATGAGTATGGGAAATGTTTCTGGTGCGGAGAAACGTGGCATCAGCTCCACTGTACCGGACCACATCTACTACAGAACTCCCCATGTTCTTCGAGAAGTGGTCATTCAATCGATTGTTCCCCAACTCTGCCATAGTTACCAAATAGAGTGGGATTATCAATCGTGCTAAATTTTCCGGTCCTTCAAACATTATATGTAGCTTCACAATTATGCAGAGGACAAGTACTGATTCTACAATTAGGATCTATTCCTCTTTCCCGGGTGTCCGTGCGCATTGATCCACAGCAGGTGTTGCGGTCATCATAATTGTACCCAATAAGGACAAATCCTTCCGGTAGTAGGTAATTAATCATTAAGTAGTAGTAATTAAACATCTAGAGATGTCAAAAGTGAGGACTAGGCTTGTCGAAGAACAAGCTTCCATTCCGACGAGTGTTGTTCATTCTCCTCACCTGGTGTGTGAGACATTCTTGATGGTCTCGACACAATTGTTCATAAGGTTCCAGCGCGTCACCACCACCCCGCGTGAGATTTTCAAACCATGCCCAGTCAGCGTCTAGAGTCTTTTAATCTTTCCGATAAATTGCTGTTTTCCAGCCCAACAAGTAGTTTTCATAATCTCGTGTTGTTTTTCATGCTTACAGGCTTGCATATTTTTAATAGAGTACATTAAAACTAAGACAAATAGTATTTTTATAGGAACCTTTATGTTTTGTGATTATGCTATTACTCCAACGAGGTGTGACTCACTTAATTTATGAAGTTTTCTGTTTTCATTGATTTTTATAGTTTTTACTGATTTGTTTTTATTCGACGTAATAATATATGTTGTGTTTACTCCTGATGACAGGAGACAGACTGGCACAGAAATGTATCGACATCAATAAATAAATTGGTTGAAGCATATTGCTACATGTATGTCTGAATATATTTGAAGACTAGACGATCAGCAAAAACAAAAACAAAAAGAAGAAGGGAAGTATAATTGTATTTTAAAAAAAAGGTCAATTCGTCGAAGAAAGAGAATCTCAGTTTACAAGGTGGCTTAGCCGACGAGCTCTGACCTTTCAACATACCGCATTCCGTACTAAGCCAAGGATCTTCCTGGGACTTGGAAACATCGGGCCTGAAGGTGTCGAAAATATCAAATTTGATATTCCAACATACAAACATGCGGGAATTCACAACAACGAACACGCTATAAATAAACCCCACAATTTACATTATTTATTTTTCATACCTCGAACGTAAAATAAAAACGACGTTCCAATAGGGATTGGCACAAAGTTTTCTTACTCAGATCAGAATTGAAAAGCCTACAGAGAAAAATTAGCATTTTTTAGTTCTACTTATTATATATGTATCAGAAAAATTGAAAAGAATGAGGCTGTGACTAAAATGCTAAACTTTAAGTTTAAAAAAAGTACCGATAAACATTATTCATTATTTAGAACAACAGCGTTGTTGTTATTTAAAACGGTTTAGTTCAATTAACATTTTTAAAATAATAATATTAGTTTATTTTAATCATTAAAGGATGTTTATATCACAAAACGGGCTTTTTTCTTATCAAACCTCTTCTATACTATCAAACCTCAAACCCCAAACAAGAACGAATTTTTGAGCGAAAGGAAGATTTCCTGAATTTATAGTAGCACAACAATTTTCCAAAATTCCATTTATAATTAAAAATACACACAATGACAAAACCGGGTAATCCAGATTTGTCGTTTATTTCAAACAATATATATTAGTATTGTTAAATTAATTACAACGTGTAGTTTTAATGTTAAGCAAAGTAAACGAGATCAGACATTTTTATTTAATTATGACAGTTTAAAAGAACATTAAAACAGGAAAAACATATTTAGTGGTAGATTAAAATTATTACCTGGTTTTGCTCTTAATAACGTGTAATTTCTCCTCTGGCGTTAAAGAGGTCCTTAAGTCTCCTTGGAATCAAGTGATCAGATCTATTACCCATTTTGCAACAAGAGCGGTTTGGAGCTGTTCAGTGCTTTTTTGAGGCGGCGAACGATATCTAGTCTAACCCAACTCTTGATCAAGTCCCATAAGTGTTCTGTAGGATTCGAGTTAGGAGAACGTGATGGTCAATGTATTATGGTACTCCCTACTAACGGGTGACACCCTCAATATTGGGTGAATGTATTTCCAGAAGAACTTGCTCAATGCTCACTGCAGTCAAAGATCAGTTGAGTATGATATTTGGTTCTGTACGGGCATGGAGATTAATACAACGCATACCATAACTTAGAGTCTTGGAAAAGGCTGTGGCTTATTCATGGCATATGCAGCAAAGCACTCTCCATGTTTCTCTCACACCCGGCCCCTTTCATCTGATTGCCAGAAACCAAACTGCTACAGATGCTGATTTGGAAATAGTCGTCTGTCAACTAGATGGCTCTCCAGTAGTAGAGAAGCTGATGCGAGACGTCTACAGACTAGGCTGTTCTCATGAAACCTTCTGTTTTAGAGCTCATACGTACATTACATCTGTAGTTGACCCATCAAAGAAGTCGCTAAAGGACAGTTCCATATGGCCATCCGTAATGATCGAATGAACCATCGTCGAACACTACTTCTCTTTGATTGATACTTCCGGTGGTGTAAACCGTTGCAGAAAGGAGGCACACCCAGGGCAGGAGCTGTGTAACGGACGTTACGTCAAGCATCTGCCCGGGCGAGATCTTCTCTACTGAAAACCGATGTTTTTTAAGAAAAAAGTTGCTAATTAATTTTTTTATTGTTTCACCTTTATTGTTTCATCAACGTAATAGAAGATTCATGAACAATAGAGTACAGAGAGCTTTAAAAACACAATTAATTAAAATATATTGTATGAATTATTTAATTAGCAATTTTTGTACACACGACCTTTAGTAAAACGTTAAAATATCACGCTCCTGTTATAAAACATTTTTATTTGATATATATTCGTTTATTTATGGAGAAATGAGGCGGCTAAGATATTTATATTTTTTATTTTTTATTTATATATATTTTTTTATTGTTTTTCTCGTCCTTGTCAGACGTCAGGTTACTTCAAAAAATGCCAGACATATTAGTTTATTTTTAATTAATCCATTATTACAAGTGATGAAAAATTGACATTTAAAAAAAATTTAATAGGCTTGGCAAATTTTTTGTTTTAAGCTTTGCAGCTTATGCTTCAGTAGAACATATGGAGTTTTAGCCAAATTTAAAACAGCTGATATCTGATAATTAAGCAAATTGTAATATTATCGTAATTATTAACAAGTACTTTTGTTTTTATTGTTTTATATAAATTGTAAAGCGTTCTCTACATCTTCTCCACATATGGTCGTGGTCAACTGATCTCGACGAGAACCCTATTACTCAAGTGTCCAAGCGAGCAGATTTGCGAGCTCGATACCTCGTCTAGAGACTAGACTATTCTCACCAAGCCTTCTAATATCTGTTTTAAAGCTCACCATTAAATTATGGACGTTCGGACGACTTTTTTGATCAAACTAAACAATTTTAAAAAATCAATTAATGCACTGGAAAAGTTGGCGCTGGAAAGGGAGAAATTGAACTGATTTTATTGATTTTTATTATAAGGAATTTTAAAAGGAATAATCTTATCTATTTTTTACGACGGTTCGCAACAGCAGAAGTTATATCAACCCTCGGGGTGCCGGTGTTTTTGGAAAAAAAAAAACCTATTTGTAAGTATACCGAGTTCGAATGCAGGGCCGCTGGATTCGAACCCGGGACCTTTACCTTACAGTGATGAGCGCCGTGTCAACCATTGCTGCCACCAACGCCCGAAAAGGATTAGTAACAGTATGAAAGTAAGCTACAACTCATTAAAATTATATTTACGTTATCAGTCAACTATTAATCTTTCTACCTAATTATTATGGAAAATAAAACAAATAAATACAACTGTTTGGTTTTTGTCTTTAAGGATAATACCCATAAATCTACAAAAAATATACTTCACCAAGCTGCACTTAACTAGGTTTATTGAGGTGAAAAATTGAATACAAATTCATAAATAGCACGTAAAGTAATACCGGGCTTATTACACAAGAGTACAAGGAGGACAAACGATTCCTTCCGCTTTAATAATCGTACTCGTAAATTGCCAGCTATTTTCAAGGCGGTCTAAGCTGTGATCTGGATTTATCGCTACCCCTGGATGTACGAGCGTTACTAAGACCCTTAATTAAAATAGTAAACACTGGTAAACCACTTTCAATTTTACTAAAATGACTCACCGTAAGTTATCTCACACTTGGCTCTGTATTTCCAAAAAAAATTAATTTTGGCATTTCGTGTAAATTCCGTGTTGCACTGTTCTTACATTAAATCTCGTCTTAAATAGTTATTGCAATTTGAAAACAAAACGTTTCTTCAAAAAGGTTTTAACCATTACAATAATTATTCAGATATCGTGAGATGCGGTCTGGTGTGATGTAGGTATAAGAAAAACATTTTCTTTATCGTGCCGACGTTCGATCTTTTACTGAGATCATCTTCAGGGCCTGGGATTTACAAACATAGTTTACATTTAGAAAATACAATTTGGAAAAGTGAATTTATACAATGCAAAATATATTTTATATTCTATCAAAGTATTTCTATTCACTCAA
This sequence comes from Cimex hemipterus, assembly GCA_039619505.1. Taxonomy (NCBI): domain Eukaryota; kingdom Metazoa; phylum Arthropoda; class Insecta; order Hemiptera; family Cimicidae; genus Cimex; species Cimex hemipterus. The sequence continues at coordinate 17,765,598 of CM077114.1, read as the reverse complement.
AGTGTTTGTCTTCTGTGTAAGTGTGCCATTCTTGCGTGTCGTGTTGAGAGTGCCAGGTGTCCAACAATCTAGCTTTCCTTTTCCCATATATCCCTTTCTACATAATCCTGAAGGAATAAACTGACCAAAACATTACCAACACATTGTTTCCCTTTGTCGGCTCTTTTCAACTCAAAGAAGCCGACGACTTATACAAAATAGTCTTCTCTATACCCATTTCCTTCCCCACCACCTTCAAAATCCAACATATATAAACACACTGGCACTCTCAACACGACACAACAAGACAAACATCGAGTGAGTAGAAATACTTTGATGAATATAAAATATATTTTGCATCGTATAACTTCACTTTTCAAAATTCTATATGTATATATATTTTCTAAATGTAAACTATGTTTGTATCACGTTATCTCAATAATTATCCATTAACGGTCACTAATCTCTACACATTACAATAATAATTTTATGTTACATAGTATATATGTGTGTTAAACAGACTCATCTCCGACCATTTTCCATGTAAATACAAAAATGTTATAATTTTAAAAATTTAAAAGTTGTTCCTCTTTGTTAATGTTCACCATTTTTAAAATAGCTCTCTCTCTCTCTCTCTCTCTCTCTCTCTCTCTCTCTCTCTCTCTCTCTCTCCTGTCTCTTATACACAT
>CM077114.1:17738739-17749417 GCA_039619505.1 Cimex hemipterus | reverse complement strand
TTTTGATTAAAGAACATTGCTTTAAAGTAACTAGTTTCTTTTTTTTTTTTGTTTAATACAAAAATCCTGCATTATTTTCCGGACAACCCAATACAATAGCAAAATTAAATGTGGTTTATAGTTTACAACGCTCTTGCGAAACTGTATATATTGGAAAAATTGTACAGTTTTTGTATAAAAGAGTTACCCACATAAAATAAATAAAAAAAATAAAAGCTAAAAAATTGGATTGGGAGAACAGGTAACATAAACTGAACATAAAATTAATTTCGATGATATGAAGATTCTCGGTAAAGAAAGGAATGATGCTAAGCTAATAATACCACTAATTTAGTGTGGAAAAATAATAGTTTTATTCAAAATTATAACAAGAAACATAATAATGTAATTGGTTAAAAAAATTATAAATATGTAAATATAAAAGTAATTGTGATAAAATTACATATAATAAAAGAGCAACACTAAACCACTCACCAAACTCAAATAATATGGTAATTATTATAATGTTACAAAACAACCTCCGAGTTTACGCGGTTCTAAAATTAAAACCAGGGTGGTGTCTGTTTAAGCATTTTAACCATTTAACTACGTGTGATTTAAAATTGAATGAAAAAATTCGTCCTTAATATGTAACTTTGTAATTTTTACCATGTAGTCTGAAGAGGGGAGGGACCGAAATCGTTATCGATATAATAAAAGGATATTTTGAAATGTTTGTTTCAAAAAACACCTAAAAGATCATAGATCAAGCGAAACAGCCAAATAGGAAGAGGAGAAGAATAAAGATGAAATACGTTCCCGTTACCGCAAATTTCACAAAACCCTCCCAACTACCGTAAATCAACACATCAGTAACCTCCCATCCCGAAGAACCCCTCGAACTCTCCTCGCCAAGCGAAGAGACAACGGCAGCAAGATCTCCTAGGAAGCGATGGTGATGACAGACGTATCAATTAAATAAAAAATATTTTAGTGGTATTTTTTCCAGTCTTGTTTTATAAATATCGTATATAACTCACGTTACATGTTACCTAATTGAAAGTAGTTGTAATGTACTACAAATTATACGTCTTAAAAAACCCCTTTTGTAACCATAGCTTTGGATAGAGTAATTCGCTTCGTCATTTAATAAACCGTCTTCACTTAACCATATTCAGGTTTTGATGAACTTTATAATCGGACGTAATTTTCTTGCCCAATGCAAACCGATCTGGAGGTTTTGCCGCTGCTTACACTCTTCAAGATAAACTGTACATATTTTTAGATGAGCGCAGTGAGTACCCCATAAATACACGTGTTCTGAAGTAGTAAAGAAAATACAAGAATATTTTTGGGACAGTGGTATACACTCGTTTAACCAGAAAGTTTTCTTTTCTAATCCTCGAAGCGAAATTTTAAGGAAATAGAAATATGTAAGAAATAGTTAAGAAATAGTCTTTATTATAGGTAAATTGCATTAATCGATCCATCAATAATTTGTCTGATGAGATAGTTCCATCAAATAGTATCTACTTTCATTGTTGATTATACCAACTGTTTTCCGGCTTGCTCTATAGCATATACAGGCTTTGATTCTGTGGAAAATTTTATTGAGTTTTTGAAATAATATTAAATTCCGTTTTTGAATTAATATTAAATCTATTGTGTTTTATTTATGAATTAGGTGGCATACGTTGATTTGTGCTTAGTTTATCTACCTACTATAATTATTGCATATGTAATTTAAACTGTCAAACAAAATATAAGATGGTTGCACGGTATTTTAATGAACAATGGAAGTTTAACAATAAACTCCACTCATTATTTGAGAGAGGTAGACAACAAACACAAGTTAGCCCCCAAGGGGTGATTCTTTCAAATTCCCCTCATCATAATTAATATTAAATTAGTTAGTTAACAAGATAGTAAGTTCCTATTCGCGATGACTGATGCGTCAATATTTTAATAAACACATTACATTCACAATTGTATTGACAATGGTAATACAATCCACAATTCAATTAAATATTTCCAATTCAGAGAACTACATGTAAAACATTCAACAAAACAAACTGAAAAATAAATATAAATTTTGAATTAATAAAACGCTTCTACATTTGCTTACAACTATATTGGCAATTTCAAATTACAGTTGGTCAAATATTTAATAATACCAGTCTTGTTAATATTATTTGGATTTAATTTCTAGAAACTAAATAAAATTCAGAAATATATTTTTTGTACTAAACTACTTATTTACTAACGCATTTCGGGCCACGACTCAGAGCAGACTTCAAAGCTATATTTTATTATAATAAATAAAGACATATTTTTTTCAAAAACAGTAAGAAATCTTTCTTTACGTTCATATCTCACTATTTTGCTACGTAGAACACGACGGTTAACAAGAGTGCAAAGGTTCAATCATCATTGAACAAAAATTATCTTTTCAAAATGAGCTTTCGTCAATCTATAATAAAACAAAAATTGACTTAACGCTGTGCTAATAATAAATTACCTATATCCCATAACACTTTTAAAATTTTAATTATTCTTGGCAGAAAATATTATATAAAAAATGTAGTACTAATTTTATTTAGCTAATTGCACCACCAACTATTATTTAATATTCAATTATTGAATCATGGAGTTTTCTTCTAATAAAAAAATATTTTTTAACTTTTAGTTATTATTTCACTAAAATTTTATTTCGTGTTTTACGTTTTGCAGGGGGGTAACCTGAAATTCGGAATGACAGGCAAAACATTCAAAAATGGCTTTTTCCTTCTTGCTCTCATAAACTAATTTAATAACGAAAACTCAACAAAGACAAAGAGGGAATTCTAATTTTATCTCAGAGTAAAGTTTCAAAGCGTTAAAAGACTGTGGTTTTAGGAAAGTTCATCAGAGTGCAAATCAGTCACAAAGTTAATTATTTGTGCGATAATATCTTTGCCATTGAGCCGAAAAATTGATACGTCATTATTATTCACTCGCCTTTTCATTTCGCACTATGCTGATTATTCGCGACGTTTGAAATTCAATAAAATAGCAAGAATTTTTTACTTGAAGAGAATATTGCCAAATGTATTTTGTTATTGTCGAAACATCAGCAATTGACCCAGTTCTAGTCTAAAATTTTCCCTTCGTGGTTAACCCTTTAATAATGACTGGTAAGTGGTGGGAAAGAAATCGAAATGCAGGGTGGAGAATTTATCGGTTAAGTACATAGGACTAAGCTCCTGCATGCGCGAATTCCTAAAACTCTTTCCACTTTTTCAGTGCCAGACTAGGTTGGAAAAAGTCGGTTAATGACATTTGTTTCTGATTTAATTATGTCAGCCTTTAAAGTTATAATTTTGATTGCAATTAAAAAATCCCCAAACCTTCGCAAAATATATCCCACATTAGGACTTCGAAGCTATTATTAATATTATATTTCCTACCTATTATCACAAAAAGTACTTAAACTTGCTTTCGATCCAGAGGCAACCATGAAAAATAAAATTATTCTCTGTTGGGTTCCAGGACATAAGGGGGTAGATTAATAAATTATATTTATTTGAAAACTATTTACAATCACTGTAAGTAACATTCTACACATTCTTGATTTTGGCAAGATAGTCATCAATTTTATTTGTACTAGACTAAGATAATTTATTTTCGAAATATTACTGATTTACATAAGCCCATCTGATGGTACACTGATGGGTCTAAAACCTGACGGGAAAATATTTGCCAGGCAATTGAAGGACTGGAACTTGATTATTGACGCAATTGAAAGATGTACCCAGTTTAGTAAAGAGTACAAAAACAAGAATATGTCATATCAGAGAGCCATCACAGTTCTAACGTAATTAGCTCAAGTATGGTCCAAAACGAAGCTAAATTGAGTAGGTATGCGAAATAACGATTGTCTCAGAACATATGTGAGTAGAGGGCAAAAAGTATGCCGTTCCAAGAATGGAGGCTGTTATGTTATCCTGATAGGACCGAAAACTTCTGTGGCCTACCTCGTTATCAACGGGTACCTCAGACGGAAGAATCAAAAGAAAATGAGGGAACAATGGAACTCACTCATCAGACACAAACAATCGAAGAACGTCCTAACAAATTTTGGAGGCAAGGAAGTAATAGAATGTATGCAGAGTAGCAAGAAAAAACTGCTAATCTTAACAGGACACTGCAAACTAAACGGACATTTAAATAAGATTGTCATAACCCAACACGGTGCGTGCAGATTGTGTAAAAAAGCGGAGGAGATACCAACACACCTATTAACAAACTGTGGCGCTGCACTTGCCTTAAGAGAAAGTGATTTGGGACATATAATATAACCTTAGATGAAATTCAATCACCGAAACCTGGCCAACTAACCAAATTCCTTGATGAACTAAGAGTCATCGGTGTGTTATAGGCACATAATGGGGGTATGAAACAGCTCTTAAAGGGCGCTGTTTATCACACACCCCTACTAATCTACATCTATATCTCTTCCATCCAGATGAGGGGATGCAAACTCATTTTAACCTAACCTAACAACTAAATGCCGATTTATTTTCGATCTGTGTAAAATGGAAAACTACTTGGATTTACTATCTGATTTGTACAATCTCACAAAAAGAAATCGGAAGTTCAAAATAAAGGATCTACGTGTACTCCGTGTAGGATAAAATACAGCTAAATTGATTACAATTACCAACTATAGTTAAGTAAAAATAAAATAAAACTTAAAAAAACTATGTGGAATATTTTTAAACGAGGGTTCGCAATATGGCGCTCATCACTGTAAGGTAAAAGTCCCGGGTTCGAATCCAGCGGCCCTGCATTCGAACTCAACAAACTTATAAATGGGTTTTTTCAAAAACACTGGCACCCTGAGGGTTTATATGACCTCTGCTGTTTACCCCTCGTAAAAAAAAATATAAAAAAATCATCATAGCAGATGTCATCGTTCTGTCCCTTAAAGGCCAGGATCTGAAGTCGCACAGGTAAAACTTCCGAGACTTTCTTCTAAAACCTCTAAATCAATATTAAACCTAAAAGTCCGGTTTGATGCAAATGGATAACATTTAACCGAAATAGGAGAACCAAGGCTCAATATGGGGGGCTCAATTCTGTACTTAATCAATAACAATTAGCTATTTCAGAGTTGCCCAGGTGTAGCTATTACGGTCATAGCAGACGTCATCGCTCTGTCCCTTAAAGGCAAGCATCTGAAGTCGCACAGGTAAAACTTCCAAGACTTTCTTCTAAAACCTCTAAAGTAATATTAAAAGTCCGGTTTGATGCAAATGGATTGTAATGTATTTAAACCTGTCAAAAACCAAAACGATAAAAAGGGAAGACAAGGGTGGTGGGTCACGGATTTGTGCCAAACTTTTTGTCGTTCTACACTCCAAAATATCGGACAACACTTCTTTCGAAGAAGGTCTGGTTTCGCCAAAAATTTCTTATGAAAGTTGAAATTTTCCGTTTTTCAAAATTTTTATTTCGCCGTTCCTCTTGCTCAAATCTACAGTGTGAACTTATCATTTTACAGCACTTTTAAGTAGATTGCAAGAAAAATAAGGCAAAAGCTATCAAAGTTTACCAATAGCCAAAAAATTTCTAAAACCCGTATATTTTTCTTTCTAGAGACCCACCATTTAAATTCTTGTTTGAATTGGATTTTTTCTATTTTTGACCCCTAAAATGTTTACTATTTTTTTTTATGGAGGCGACGTGGGTATCGATTGAAACGGCTATAATTCAAAAGTAGTTAAAAGGATTTTAACGTCAAATATATCATTTTAAAAAAGAAGATCATAGCTTTTTACGGGTATGTAGCGTAAGAATGTTGAAAATATATATTTCTACAAGAAATTACATAACATAGCAAAATTATTTGTCAAAAATGAACCTATTTCGTTGATGGAAATGTCTCCAGTCTATTTTTAATATTGGATACAGTAATAAAATGACTTTTCTAAAAGGCTTTTATAGGTTTTATAACGCTAGAATCACGAATGTGATCAAATCCAAGTTTTGGCCATTTTCTGACATACTTTGCTTAGAAAACGTTTGTCAAAATATGAAAAACCTACTTTATTAACTTTTTAAATCATGCGAAAGGATTTTCCACATGGTACATCGTTTTTGTTTTTACGTTAATCAACAGTCAGACTAAATATAATATTTTTTAATCTCTAAATAACGATTTAGAACGAATAACGAACCTGGTCGTCCCTACATTTATCAGAGGCTTCTGACAATCCAGAATATATTTGGAATAAAAAATGAACAAATGTATAAATCCGATTTTTTATTATTTAAGGCGGTTAACTAATCAAGTATCTCTGTTAATACTGAAAAACTTTATTAAAGCTTAAATTTTAAAAAATTATAATTTAAAAAAAAATTTATTCATTCATATAAAATGATTGATTTAGGGTCACTCGGCCAAATATATTTTTCATAAATAAATAAAAGCAATTAGTGTGATAAAAAAACCTGACGTGCTGGGAAAATTGTAGGAGTAGTTTTATCAACTTAAGGATGCTTTTAGTGCCATGTATTAATTAGTTAACAATGACATTAACAAATAGAGCACAAGAAATGAATATAAATTGTATGTTCCTCTCACGAGAGAGAAAAACTTCTCGAAGCGGACGTCAAAACTTTATAGCTGTTTAACCGCAAATTGTTAGAACAAATTCAAAAAATAAGTATTCAACCTACCTAGATAGAACTTCTAACATTCTATCTTGACTGTGTAATATCGACTCCAGGTTTCTACAATAAATTATTCGTATTGTTATTCTAATTTTGGAAAAAGTGATTTTGGTTTTGTTAGTACACACGAATAAATCATTTGTGTTTCATTTAACGAGTTCATCGACCAATTATCTTGAATAATGACTCATACTGATATTTCAAATCGATTGATCGTTCGTCACGCCAATTATATATATATTATCGTACATTTGTTATTTATTGTAAAAAAACCTGCTCGTGTCACCTTAACACAAACGCATTAATATTTTTTATAAAACATTTCAAAAACACACCGACCAAAAAAATATTGGATGAAAATGCGATTCCAGCTATGCATTTCATAAATAGAAAGGAATTAGAAAGTAGAACCATGCTTCATGTAATAGCAAGCGGTCTTTAAATAGTAAAGAATAAGGAAGAACTATTCTTTGATCAAACAATGCACTTTCTCATTTAATTAAGTAAAATTCAATTTCCCTCTACATTTCTTTCATTCTTAGGTAAAAGCCATCTGCAAAATGACGAGATAATTAAAATTACTTATAAATCAACCCTCCGGTTGTATTATACGTTCATTCTCTCAAATTTATTCTAAATATGTGCAAATTTTATAAGCAATTCATTAAGTCAATCACTAATTATCCCCTTAAAACCCTCGTTAAAAAATATTTTTAAAAAATCGATTATGACCACTAATATGGATTAATTTAAAATAAAGTTTAAACATCTAAAAGATGAGTACAGAGATAACATATCGCTCGCCTGAGCATGGTCAAAAAAACCACCTCACTTTTTTGTTCTGACCGACCGCTATAACTTTATAGCCCCGAAGAGACGAGCCTCCGTGAACCACGGAATAAATAAGACAAAAGAACAGTTAAAAGCGACGCAGTTGAGAAGAAGGTCGTGTTGGCATGGTCCCAGTCACATGGGGAAGAAGAAGGAGACAGGGCGACCAATTAAGCTGTGGATGCCCTAACGTCGCTTCCTGTACGCAAAGGATTTGAAACTATCAATTCCAAATACTGTAACAGGAAAAACTGCTGGGGTAAGAAATAGAAATAACTCTGTTGAATTGTGGCAGGCTAAGAAAGACCTGAGAACAGGTCAAAAAGATTGAAAACCATAAATACATGGTATATATAAAATATATATTACGTAGGGTGGGTGACCATGGCCCGAGGGGTTAAATGCCTGGGTAGACTCGTGCCCCATCAGTAAAAGATCCGGGACTTGGTCGGCTCACGTGCCCTGCATAAATCTATTGGACGTACTCACAAACCCCAAGATTTTGGACCATTTTACCTCCAAGGAGTGATTTGGTTATGTCCGCCCCTTCAAAGATTTCAAATCTGGACCTAGCATACGTATCACATTCAGTGTGGTAGTGCCTTGCCGTGTTTTCTTTTATTTCGCAAAATACCATTACGGAGTCTTCTCTGTGGCAGTGGCCCGTCAGAATATCTATCACCTCCTAATTCGATACCACCATGTATAAATACATGTAAAATACGGTCGTACAAATTTTTAATTGTAAAAGGTTTGACTTTTGTATAGGCACTATTTTGATATACAGTCGGATCTACGTTGCTACTTGGTCGGTGGCGGCGTTGGCTGGGTTGCCATCTGAAGTCTGACTAATAAACATTACCTAGGATTTAAAAAAACATTGTACGTTTGTTTGTAGGCCATTTTTTGATATACCGTCTTGAGAGACGATGCCAAGCAATGTCCTTGTAGCTCAAGGCTATAGGAATTTTTAAATGTATGTTGCGTTTATTAACGAGAATCCAAAGGGTTTAGCTCTGCCCTATGGCATATCCGGTACTCTGTCGGAGTGGATGTTATTAAACTTCTATGTTTAAATAATATACATTGCATGCTTATATCTATTCGGTAGTTGAAAACCTGAGATAGAAAAGAGGGGCTAGCGCTTTTAATCAAATTTTAATACAAAAGTAGCGGAAGTTGACCTTCTTTCCCGGACTTATAGTCGGGCTGACATGAGGATCTTTAATGTCCGTACTTAAGCTATACTACAGAGCTCTTACCGGACAGTCCGATTCTCAAAGTGAGAGCTGACGCACCATCGCCGAAACGACGATATAGAGGTGTCACACCCCGAACGGCTGCTACCGCCTCGCTCCCACCTCGTCAGAATGGTTAATGCCGCACGCAAGGCCAACTGAAATACATCGGCCAGCTCACCAGCGTACTCCCTAGATAGAGAAGGCGACTCTATCTCTCTGAGTGTAGAGGCTCCTATAGCATAGAAACATCCGGGAACGCCCCGGCAACGGTTTCGTTTTAAATGAGTTTGCTACCCACTCCCTAGGTGAGCACTGTCTACGGTCAAAGGTCTCACACCGCGTTCAGCCTACACCTGCTACACGCATTCGAGGGACGCCATAGGCCAAGCCTAGGTGGTCCGATCCTTCGCTTCCCCGAGGGTACCACGCCGGTTATACGCATAGCCGTGCAAAGCACGCGGGAACAGGAGACCGCCGATCTACTACCAGCACCCAGCGCTCGTCCACGCAATCGAGGGGATAAGGCATGATCATTACGTCTTCATCGGTCGGGTTACAGCATGTAGCGGAAGTTGACAACCTCAAAAGTCAGTAGCAGCTCCAGAAATGGCTGGTTGAAAAATATGCTTGAAAGACATAGAAAAAATTACAAACGCGCAGAGGCCAGGCGATTCAGCTGTTTGTTGGCCGTGAATTTCCCACATTAAATATACAGGGTGGTCAGCTCGTCGTGTTCAAAAAACATTTCGTTGACAGTACATCTATGTGAAGTAGAACTCTGTAAGCCTCATTTTTTTAACTCAATCCGTTTAAAAGTTACGATTTTTTTAAATGTTTATTTAAGAAAAACAGTTTTTTTTAAACCCTGAATTTTCTCTACTCTAACGCTGCTTTTCCTAATTTTTGACCATTTTTACAGTACAAAATGCAAGGTAGCTACGGTTTAAAGAACTTGATTCAAAATAACATTTCGCAAATTTCAACATGTCTGTGCAATTATTTTGTAAGTAAACTGGTAATTTTTAGAACATAAGTGCACTAATCAAAACGGAAAATTCTGTGCAAAATCTAAAAATGGGGGTCAAAGTTTGGAAAAATTACGTTAGATTGGACGAATTTCTGGTTTTATGTAAAGAAACGTGTTTTTCTTAAATAAGCACTACAAAAATCAAAACTTTTGATTAAAATAAAATCATGAGTCGGACACCCAAACCACTCGGCCACCCAAATTAAAATTATTTATTATTATTTATATTCTAATTACTATATTTTCTAAATATGTAAACGAGTTTTATTCATTGTTTAAGTAATTTAAATATTTAAATTTTGTATTACGAGAGCTAAGGAAAAGTAAAGTCCTCAAGAAGTAGAACCATGTGCGCGTAAGGCACAAATTATGATAAATGACGTTTTCATCACCCATATCATTGGCTTTTAGCATTAAAAATGCAAGTGGACCTCACAAGAGTAAGATCACAAAGCAAGACTAAGCTGCTCAAAAAGACAAATAAATTTTCCCTTTTCTTGTCAGTTTGATTGTAATTATTCTTTGAGAGTGACACGCTTTGCTTCAAGTTGTAAAAACAGAAAAGCACGTAAAATAAATTAATATGCTAGCTTCCTTTCTTGACTTATTGTACATTCAGATCTTCGTAAAAAAAAACCACCTTTTATATTTAATTATAACTGTAGAAAACAAACAACTGGGGAATGATGTACAATCCCTTATTTCTTTTAGAGTTGAAAGATTGCTTTCAGTAAATGTAAAAACATGTTTATTTATTACTTCAGTTTTAAAAAGGTGTTTTCCCTATATTTCTGTATGACTAAATTATTTAATTATATATATATATATATATCAATTTATTTACTTTATAACTAATAATATAATAATAATTTAATTATATATATAT
>CM077114.1:17709807-17738339 GCA_039619505.1 Cimex hemipterus | reverse complement strand
ATATATATATATATATATATATATATATATATATATATATATCAATTTATTTACTTTATAACTCCCTAGTTAGATAGAAAAATGTCTATTGATTTTTCATACTATATACAATAAGAATCAGAAACATCATATTTAGAGATATGCTTGGCAGCGGTATTGTTGCTTAGCCATCATTGATTATATGTTATTATTTTTATTCGTGAGACTCAAATCTTGCCTGTAAGTTTTTATTCATCGTTGTATACTCGAACTAACGTCACCACTAACGCCCAGTTCGGTACTTCACTACTACTCGTTATAGACCAAGATCATGGTTACAACCGTTGAGCAAAAACAGTACTACCCGGTTGACTTCCTGAACACAGTAACCTGCCTGTTAGGCAACATAGGGAATGCCAACATATACATATACGATTATTGCTATCATACCGTCCAAAGTTCTTCTATATTTGCCATTTTATATCCACGTTAATGTTCCCCAATGCAACCTTGCAATACTCCTTTACACCTTTCGCACTGCTAACCTAAAACGCTATATCAAAACTTTCATAATTGTCCTCCATACTCCTGGTGAGACGATATATTTCACCATCATCGCATTACTAAACAACACACACACACACACACACACACATATACATATATATATGTATATGTATATAGTATATATATATACTAGAATCTATATACAATTTTTCAAAAAAAAAAACATAGGTTCTACAAAAAGCTGAAGATTGGGGCCCAGAAACTCGCTACTATGCCCGTAAACTAAATTCAGCGAAATGCCTACACGCTCTCCGTAAGACGTAAGAGCACCTGAGAGGGGTTTGGCCCAGGAGGACAATTCCTCGTCTCCGGTTTCTCGGAGCATGTCCTTTGGTTATTAATTAATACTGCGTAATACAATTCCCACCCAGGGTTCGCTTAGTCTTCGATAATTTCTTGCTAATAAATCGAGTGACGGTTCCGTTTTGGTCGTCAAAAGAAAAGGTCAATTTGACTTATTGAAATTATAAATATTTAAAAATAACAGACCGAAGAAAATGCCATCTAGCTGACCCCTAGAGTGACTTATGGGCATGGGTTCCGCCCGTGATGTTTAATTAAATAATAACAAAAAAATACCCTCTGGAAAGCAAGCATTGCATCATTCTTGCCAAAACACACAGTAATTTCATTCGATCCGGCAGCATCCGTTTCTCAGATGAGTCTCATTACCGTTTTTCCTTTATTTATAATTACCTCGGGCTTCGTGAAAGCACCCACCTCCAATGGTTATTACCCTTTGGTGCCGTACCGGTACAATTACGGCCCCTGGGAGGACACCTAATTCCTCTTATTACAGTACTATCGTTTCTTTATTGACACTGAGTCTTGGAAGGTGCCTGGGAAAGCAGAATGCATGGACGTTTTAGTAAGATTCAGAAAAAATAATAATAAAACGTTGTTTTTACATTTTTTAAAGTTCAAATTGTAATGTAAAATATTTTCTCCATCGGTTTCACCAAAGAAACAGTGAACTTATATAGATTTTTGCCGATTGGGTATTTCAAAGTGAGAAAATAAATATGTTACCTATCATCACCATCGTTCATAAATAACACAAAACTTGAGGCAAAATTTAAGCAATATCGGACAAAGTGATAAAACACACTATTCAAACAATATATGTGAAGTGAGTACCATTTTAATGTTTTGAAAAAAACACACGGATAAACCGTAAATTAAAAGTTTATTTTGTAATATTAATAATAATAAAATAGTTATATATATAAAAATAATTTTTTCGGGGATTAAGCTAAAGCAAAAGTTGAAAGCTTGACTTGGAAACACAACAGAAAGTGTCAACTAAAAAGACTAAAAGTTGACAAAAGCACTGTCATGTCATTTGAATTTCATTTTTTAATGATACTGTTGATTTTTTCAATTCTTTTCACGTTTTAATCCTTTTAATTTGTTGTGATGTTTTTCCAGCCAATATGACTGGCTGGTGACTGGCGATAAGTGTCGGAAATTTCAGGAGGTATTTCTACTCGCCATATCCAACAAAAAGGGAAACTGGTTCATTCACTCTTTTACGAGGTTGAAAAGTTTGGAACGAAACGACCACCAGAATTGAGTTGATTTTTTTCTAATCTACATCTATCACCTTCGTAAACTGGTAAGGGTACAATTCTTTCCGACGGAATCCCAACCTCTCCTTTATGAAAAACCATGTTCTATTGGATTCGGTAAAATGATAAACTGAATACAAAATTTCCTCATCTACATCAGTTCACTTATTGTCTTCCCTCTTTCTTCGAGTGAAAGGACCAGTTTCCCTCAGCCTCTGATGAAGCCGTTGGAAGGTGCGATTTTCTCGAACATCTCATTGTGGAAAATGAGCTTGGGTGGTATTCTCCCTTTGGAGCAATGGTATTACCGTTGCAATAACCGTAAATTAAATAAATGCATGTCAGCAAGATGTGCATTAGGAAACATAATTTAATACACCAACTTGAGGAAGTTGTCAGGCGAATAAAGCAAACTAATTGAACTGAACATTAAAGTACTGACACTCTAGAGCAGACGAATATCTTGGACAAATTAAACGTGACCCCCATTTATCCACACCTGATTTTTTTCAAAAAAATTCAAACTTTTTCGGGCCTTCCAGCAGCGCAATACAAAAGGTTGGGTTTACCGATGGAAGCTAATTGATCCTTTGAGTGAACTTGCAATGCTCCAGGGATTTATAGTTATTAACAGTTACCAATCCAGTATTTTAAAAAATTCCAAATTTCATCAAAGTTAACGTTCTTTCAGTTTGCACGAACCATATTTTTCTACAATCAGTAATTGTGAAGTTTACAAGCAATTTAGAGGAACTAAGTCTATCTATTTAAGATTAAACAGGCGTGTGAATTTGAGATTAGTCGTATTATCTTGCTAAAATCAGTGGCCCTGATTAGTTCATTCACTAATTAATTCAATCAATAATAAATCAATTAATTTAATCACATTCAAATCAATTTTCATAAAGTAAACACTAATAATATATAAGATAATAAATCACCACATATAGGACAGGTAAAAATTATCATACTTTATTAGGACTTTTAATACAATAATTGGGTCCCAATAAATTCTCTTCCCCTATAGCGTGGGTTAAATGCCGTCAAAACCCAAGACCGGCATAAATAATGACGAACATGGGATTTAAATATGGAAAATATCAACGAGGTCATGATGAAATTATTAAACAGCAAATAAATGCCCGAATTTTTTAGAAGTTTTTCTTTATTCTTAATGACTAGATTTCTTTAGATAATCAATAAATTGACCTGCTTGGGAGTTTATTATTATGAAATTAACAATTTTTGACGCACAAGAACATAACCTTTAAACTAGTGATTTTAACAGATTATAAAACGTTTTTGTTTCTGCGCAATTCACTATATATAACATGTTTAAATGTCTTTAATGTCGTTGTAACACTATAAAAGAAAAACTAAAAATGCTATATACTAGTTTTATACTAGTGTTTTTAATAGTTGATACTTAGTCTAAAACTTCATTATTTAAACCTACTAAAAATAAAATAAAACTTAGCATACTATACAGCCGGTATAACAAACACAATCAATCAAATAATAAACCAAACACAGACACAAAACAAAAGCAACACCTCAAAAACAGACACTAAATGGACCACATTGGGCAAGAAATATATGAAATAACCAACTTCTGTTTTTATGCTTAATTTGTAGAAATTAAGCATAAAAACAGAACTAACAGCCACAAGCATAACAGGAAAATAACTAAGAAAAACATCGTCAAGACCAACTAGAAAAATATGGAATACGCCCACTAACATGCGAATGCGGAGATTAATACACCGAAGAGACAGGACGAACATTAAAATACACAAGAAAGAAGGAACATATCAAATCGATTAAAAACAACGACGGAAATTAGACTCAAACAATAGATTGTTTGGAGATCGATTCGGCCTGGTGTAACGTAGGTTTAGAAAAACAAAAAGGACACTCTCAAAACGACACACAGTAATGGCACATCTACACAGAAAGCAAACACTCTGGGCCCTGAAGATGATCTCAATAAAGATGAAAACGTTGGCACGATAAAGGAATTTTTTTAAACCTACGTCACACCAGACACCATGTCACGATCTCTGAATAATCATTAATTAACGGTCATTAAACACCACCGATTTGAACTAATAGAAAACCACGAACAATTTTTTTAAAATATAATTTTGTGGAAAAGTTTAAGAATTTGAGACTGAGTATTTTTTTTTTACTAAAAACTCACATGTCTGCACAAAAAAACTTCGTTGACAAAGTTTGAAAAAGATCAGAAATGTTATGATTAGGGTACATAGTTGTTATGAAGAGGGAGAAAACCTTGTCCATGTGTAACAATTAATCCGCTTAATATAGCCGAGAGGGCGGACCAGTCATCGGGTTCCGTTTTCTTTGTTCCCGGCCTTTATTTTCCCCCCTCAGCCGGGTATAAAGCTGATTATCGGCGTCTTAAGGGGTTTTAAGGCCGATGGCCGTAAATCATTAAGCTTATCCAGACGAAAAGGTTGAAAGGATCTAAGGAATTTTTTTTTATACGCTGTTAACGTCTGGCCATTGCTATCAACCCACTATGAGCGAAGGGTCACATTTAGTGAGGGCATTGCCATACACGCGTACCCAAGGCGACATAGACGCAAACGGCCTTTCCAGCGGTTAATGACGAGATTATCTCCTATCGCCAAGGGTCACAACGATAACAGGCTCGAATGACTCGAAACTATGACAAAGTACAACCCCAAGCATTTAGCTGAGCTGTTCTTATAACACTAATATTCCGCCTAACAACACTTTCACAAAGCTTAATTAGAGTTTTGTTATAACCTAAAAACCTGGCTTTTTAAATAAATTATTAATAGCAATGACAGAATAATGCATGGCAGTAGAAGCTTATAAGAAAAACATAACACATAAGGATTTGTTTGAAATAGCTAAAAACCCGGGTTCATAATCTATGTGCTTCTTCTTGACATATATCTCACTAATCTTGCAATAGGTTTTTTGTTAGCCTCCACAGTCAGTTTTATTTGCAGCAAGAATAAGCTTTCTTTGTCCACAAGAAGCCTTCCTACTAGACTTTCACATTAAGGTATAATATTCATTGCCGTTTTCTCATCTCCTTGGCCGAACCTGCACATCTCATTTTCTGTCACCTCCAATATTTTCAAATGTCCAACTATAAGACGATGTCCAATTTACAGAATTGAAATCATCCAAAGTTTTTCCTGTTTTATTGCAGACCATGTGTTGTTAGTTTAGAAAAGACTTTTTGATATGATCGTATGCTTTTTCCCAGGAATATGTTCCACCAGGCTTAAATTGATCAATTCTGCAATTGTTCATTTTTCTTATTTGCTCTGAGATTTCTAATAGTGCTATGTGGAACACTCTAGGGTGTTTCCCGATTAGATTCTTGGTTAACGTTCTGTCCTATGAATCCTTGGAAACCATAATACAGATAATTTCTTCTTTATTACTATTTCTCTAGGTACACTCACGCAGTCACATACAAATTATTACTACACCATTATTTGGTGAGTGTGACAAAGAAAAGAAACGTGGATTGGAAACCATATTGTATTGGAGCTTTCGCAGTTCAAATTTGTCTTTGAACGTTCAGCGGCAACTTCTTATGGGTGGAACAACTGGAAAATATTTTAAGAGTAAATGTTGCATGATCTCTCCCGTTAACTTATTTTTAAAGATTTTACAGGGATACAGTCATGTACGATAATATGAGCACCGTAGTAACGTGAAGGCTTGGAGTTGAACTACTAGTCTTGATTTCTACGGTTAATCCAACATTTTCAGAAGCTCGTCATCTCCTGTTTGAATTTCATCTAGGATATATCTTTCGCAGTTGTTTACCTATACTGGCAATGCTCCTGCTGAACCGGCATTGGGTCACTTGTTTGCCCCACCTTCACTCACCGATCTGTTGACAACCTCAAACCCGCCTATGTAGAAGGACGCGATAAGTGACACGATGCCACTAGAAGTCTTCATTGCTTGGGGAACAATAAACCCCGAATTTCTAGTATCCACCTTCAATACCACCATCATAAGTTTACTAATTACAAAAGGTTAAAATGTACAGTAAATAAGTATACATTATGGATTTTTAAAATTGCATATATGCGTTCATTTGGATATAGCGCAACAACCGTCTTATTTGCTTAACTGTAAAGTAGTTTTTGAATATTTTTCATAGGAAGTAGTCAATAGCGAGTATTAGAAATTAGTTTACAAGTTACAAAAGTTCGCAAATTTGTTTTCTTATTTATAAAAACACTAAGGAGACTTTCTCTGCAAATGGGAGATGAAATTACTTAGAACGTCAAAAAATATGCTATTCATTCAAAAGCCATGAATGTGTTCACAGCGGCTATAAAAAAAACTATCAAATAGTATTTTATTAAAAAGTCTAAGATTGGTATTAATGTGCATAAATAGTTTCGAACATTTAAAAAAAGCCTGATTATTGGGAAGTTTTAATCGGAGTTAAAATATTACCCATTTAAATAAATTTTGTTTTATGGCAGGATCGTCAGACTAAATTTTAAAAATGAGCTCGAGTAAACAAAATCCTTCGTTTGTTAATTATTTAACTTTATACTTGAAATTCTCTTAGTTATTAAGGCAGAATCATAAATAAAAACTAAAAAGTGAGTTGTATGTAAAAATTTAACACAAAATTTGCTTTGCTTGTGATTGAATTGATTTAATGTATATTTAAAACTTTTGTTAGTTAGAATGTTTAAACGAAGACAAAAAATAATTAATTCTTCAAAATTAAACTTTTGAATAAGTTTATTGCAGTAGAAATAAAACAGTCAAATAACGTCTTACTAAAAAATCTAACAATTATTTTAGTATTTATTTACTTTTTTTATTGTACATTAATTTAAAATAATGATATTTGTATTAATAGTTAAAAGAGCATAAGAAAAGAAGTTTTAAATATTTCAAAAAAGTTATAACATATTGATAACTTATTCAACAAATTAGGAACAAAAACAGCATTGAAAACCACAAATACCATAGGAAAATTAATGTGGCAAAACATCGACAAAACGGGCCAATTAGAAAGTAATGGAATAATACACACGACATACGACTGACTGGTCGAAAAATAAAAGACAGAAATACAAAGAACTTTTAAATTATTTAGGGACAATGACGGAAAATCGGAATTACGCAACTCTTAATAGAAATCATGTACGAACCATCGACAATAAAACAGATATGAAATGCTACATAACTTACAAAAAGGTACAATTAGACATACTCGGCAAGCAATATATGAACATAACACAACACAGAAAAATTCATAAATAAAACAATTCACAATAACTAGCAGATATCGTTCAAACCATTTAAAACGTTATACAAATTAAGGAAGATAAGGTCCGAAGATCAAAAACGACCAACTAGAACAATCAAAAAGACCCCGATTTAAAACGCCGACAAACAACACACACCATCCACGAACTCTCGTAACTAACCTCATTCCGTAAAATTCACTAAAACACAGAAGATGGCGAAATGCCGAACTTGCCTGAAATATCTACAAGTCAGCAAGTTAAAAAGGCCAAGAAGATATGTATTAACGATTAATTTCGGTTAATAAACATATAGAGTTTTAGTACGACAAATTTGTTTAGGCCTGATTTCAAATTGCAGCAGTAATAATAATAACAGTCCTTAGGTCATCGGTGGCTGGAGCGGTTTAGGCATTGACACGGCACTCATCACTCAAGGTGAAGATCCCGGGTTCGAATGCAGCGGCCCGGCAATACTTACAAATGGGATTTTTTTCAAAAACACGAAACTCTGAGGGTTTATACGACTTCTGCTGTTGTGAACCCTCGTTAAATAAAATATGAAATGTAAATGTAAAACGTTAAATTTAAAAAAAAAACATAACAACACAAACCATCGTTTGAGAGAATTGTTTTCAATTAATATATTGATTGACAAAAAACTAAAATAAATCTATGAAATAAATGGAGATAACATTACAAATTAAAGTAGGCTGCATTTCCTTTCTAATTGGTGGGAGCATTCCTTGGGTCCATATAGAGAGCGCGTAGGAATGCCGCCCTATACGAAAATTGTGTTTTCAACTCAAATCAACAAACCTGTTTCAATTCTTTGAAGAAATAGGGTTGCCTTATTGTGTATAGTAGTGATATTTTTGTGTGTATGGCGTGTTTTTAGAGTGAATGTATTTATTAGCGTTAATATTTAGTGTGAGAGGGTAGATTGCGAAATATTCAATGTATAATATGTATAAAAAGAAAGAAATACCGAGTACTTCACCAGTGTGACTTCAAATCACTGCAGCATTATCTATTTATCATATCTATTTTAAGCGAATGTAGATTTCAAATCTTCTTCAGATCTCAAATCAATATCGCAATCAACGAGTGAATATTTGGAAAGTGGAAAAAGGGCCTTTTTCTCCATGAAATTATCTCAACATCCTATCAATAAAGTATATAAATGTATGTCGGACGGCGAGGGAAATCTATACGTTGGATTGAACAAAGCTTTTAACCCAACAGCAATCTCGAAAAGGGCTCATGCAAGGCACAATTTGATTTCACGACGACCAGGTACAATCTCATGATGTTCTCGCTTATTCCCCGTTCTCAGCCAGTACAAAAATAAAACGCCTAGGAAAAGTGATTTTTCTTTTATTGCATCGGTAAAGCTACTCTTTTCAATTTATAAGTTTTTGAGAAAATGTCTTTGTCTCTATTTTATTAAGAGATATACATAAAAAGGAACCATTGTTCTCAATTCTAACTATTTTTAAGGCTCTTATCTCACCGGAAGATGGTATCAAGAAAGCTATGGTATTGCAATTTGTAGAAGGCCATTATGCAGAGATAGAATCGCCCGTCACGTAAACTCCTGTAACGTATTATCAGTGGTTTTATTTTCTCTTGTAAAATATGTTTACTGCTCTGTACCACACTAGTTTTCGTTACCCTTAATTAGACTCATATTCTATTTGTCAAATGTGGATTTATTTGTTAAATTACCTGATATAAATTGCTTGATAATACGATGTGATAATACTTAAACTCTAATTTTGGCTTAAAAACTGTGCATATTTCACTGATTTACTTACTTATTATCATCAAAGTTTATCATCTCATATCGCATTCTATGTTAGCTTAATGCTAAACGTTGGGTATAACGTCAAATAAATATTCTGTCTTAACAGCAAACAATTGCTGGAGATAAATTCCATAAATGATGACATTATTGATGAAGGCTTAATTCTGTTCAAATTGCTTTTAGCAATACAAGCCAATTATCGTTTAACAACGTATATTTTTGATATAAAGGTAATTTGCTAACAAAAAAAGAAAATTGGAAAGAACAACGTATGAATTTACTAGTACATTTCAAACGTTTTGCATCAGAGTTTATTAGTTAGGACAAATACAATTAAAATGCTTAGCATAAATATTTTCTATCTTTTCTTCGTGTCGTTTTCGTGACAGTCAGGGCTTACGAAGTAGCACACTGACAGAATGGTTAACAGATTCATTGTATTATGTCACAAAAATTCACCGACTTGGTAAAATGACTTTTTTGTAACGAGGGCACAACAACAGAGGTCATAAAAAATTGCCGGTGAAATAAAAATTGAAAATTGGTAAATAAGCTCATCTGTATGTCGAATTCGAATGAAACCTTACAGAGATGAGCGCCATTTCAACGCCTAAACCAAACTAAAAAAAAGGGAACTACAGTAAGAGAGACAAGCAGATGCAGGCCAATGGATGCTATTACTCGAAAACATATCTTCTACATCCAGTACTCATCCGAAAAAGGGAAGAAGGGGCCAAAGGAGACTTCTATTCAACTGCCATACTGATGGTATCAAAACGGATAGAAAAGTGGGAGCTGGAGTCCTCGGGAATGACTCCAAAGACAGAACTGACTTGAGCATAAGTAGCACTTAGTACTACACTGTAGTTTTTCAGACTGTAATCGTAGCAATGACAGCAATCCCTGGCAGAAGTCGGTGATACCAATGACCTGACCCTCGAATGGGAACTGGCCATTCAGTACATAAAAGCAATGAAAGAGAGTACATGATGGCCAAAAAAGGAACCAATAAGAATTCCTCAGTCCCCGAAACATACTTTCAAACAAACGGATACATACAAACGTGGATCATTACTAAGTTTAAAACTTGGTAGAACAATACTCTAGGTATAAGACACACGAACAGATTCTAGAAGGAATTACTGGAAGGTCACCGCAACAGAACTAGGTTTCTGGTTGGAATTCTTACAGAACATTGCCCGAGGAGGCACATGCTCCGAATTGGAGTGCAGGCCTAAGTAGCACTGTGGTGATACTGGCACGGAGAAGAGAAGACCGCAAAACACGTTTTGTTGCTGGGAGAGTCTATGTAGTTGTAGACTATGGAAATTAGTAGAGGAAAAAGCAATCAAGATCCTACACTAACGGACCGCTGGTAAGGCTATGAAGGTTCATTAATAATCTGAAGATGGCCGATGAGTTACAAAAATATGGGAGCCCTATAGACCTCAGGTCGAAGTTCGGAAGGCCTTGGGGCCACCTCTTTTATCCCTATGCCTATCGTGTATTTTTGACATTCAATAAACAGAACGGAAAGGGAGCTGAAAATATTTTTGAAACGTTAAGGGAAAATCCAAGTTATAAGAGAGCAAAACATCGATTTAAACTTGGTATCATTTGATAATTCTGAATATCGCTTAATCCAGTTTCAAAACGCATAAAAGCTAGTCTGATAATTGTTAGAGTTCATACGCTTTTGTATGTTTTACTCTCTGGTAGAATATGACCAAAGTTTTAAAAAGAATGATTTTTTATACTTTTTGGTCAAATCATAAAATAAAGGAAGAACATAAATACACAATTGCGTTACAATACGATTATATTTATAGTTCCACTTTAATTTCACCTTATTAATTTGTGTGTGTGTGTGTGTGTGTGCGCGTATATATATATATATATAAAATCCCTAAAAATGTATCATCAAATTGATTGTATTTTCCCTTCGATACGTATTCCATCGATGGGGAGGAGACTGGAAATTGGAAAGATTTGGCACACATGTTACAATCTGCCTGTCTCGTCCTCCATTTTTTGGAATAAAATTCGTTATGAAACCGTGCCTTCAATTTCAAAGGAAGAAAGGAAATCTTTTATTATTATTAATATATTATTATAAAGCGTTTCGTTTTGTTTTTAGTACATGTTTTACAACAAACATTTACAGAATTACCCATTAATTTAAAAAACCATTTGGCATACGATTTATCATTTGCTTCATTTACGTAGTTATAGTATTAATAAAAATTTCACCTGAATTTCAATAGCATTCTACATCAAAATGCTGAACATTTAAGTCCCAAATGAACTATAAATTTGATAAAATTTTATCAAACCACACATTGACGTATTTTTAGAACTGTTTAAGTTTACTATAAATATTTTAATATCCAGCTTGTCATTTCATTTGAATATTTAATTGAATATAGTTTGGTGATTTATTGAACTTCTCCTGTGTCCCCCGTTTCTGGGTTCAGCTGTCACCTTTTAGAACTCCACCTTACTCTCAAAACGTAAAGGTAAATATAAACAATTAATTCATTTGGAGAAATTAAATAAATCAGATAATAATATTTTATAAGTTATAAATTTAATTCAAATAATGTTTTACTTCCTTAGAATTTGTTATTGAAGGCATAATTTTAACAATCATCTATTTCCATTAAGACCGTAATAAACAACGTGAGTATTTTAAACAAGTAAAACGGTATTGTTTTCGTACTTGGTATCAACATATCCTCAAAATTAAAATGTTCACGATAAATTTCTTAAACTTTAATAATTTTCAATACATTTGACTTTTGTCTTTGAGAGAATTCCACAAATTGGTCCATTTTAAAACCCCTTAATTTTTTACAGATTTCTGTTTAATACAATGCCAAAATATTTATTTGAAGGTACAAAGGAAATAAGTGTGCTTTTTAAAAGCAGATAGTGAGGCTAGACAGGCAAAGTATCGCAAGCGTGACATGGATGATAACATAAAATGGACGTTGACATCTTCAATTGGCGTTTGTTATTTTTAGAATGTCCATGGAAATTTATAAATCGTAGTAATAATACTTTATTTTCTAAACAGATATACATTGCAAACAATATATACAAGTATTGACAGCTTGGATATATACCATAACGTCAACCCGAGGTTGATCTGAAAATATACATTGTTCTATTTTTTCCCCTTTCTTCCCTGACTATTCTCTCGGCAGTATTTGAAGGTATATAGAAAACTAGATTGATTGATTAAACGTTTTATTTACCACGAAAAGTTTGGACCTTTCTTCCACTTAATGTGAGTTATGTTGTACGTAATATATTATATATCCAATTCATGCAGCTTCTTTGGGTTGCATTTTATTTTACAAATAGAATACAAGAAAACAGTTTTACTTATATTGTTAATTAAATATTTTAAATTATAAAAAATTATAAAAATATTTTCGAGTATATATTTATAAAATACTTGTGTAATAAAATGTAATACTTGTGTCGAAAAATAAATAACATTGATAAAAATTTAGACAGAAATGCTGATAGTTAATCGTGTCTTTAAATTAGTTAACCAATTAACTTTTAATTTTCGTTATTATTACAGTTATTTGATGAATATAAAAAATATAATATAATATGTTCATAATATTAACTAATTTATGTTTCAATGTTTTCCACCTGATATTTTAGATTTTTTCAGTACGAAAACTGCTTTCAGAGGAAGTACTGTTTGGAACATTAATAAATATCTATTAAGTAATTGTTTGGCCGTACGTTTAATGTCCTATTGTGTGTGTGTGAGAGAGAGAGAAAGAGAGAGAGAGAGAGAGAGAGAGAGAGAGAGAGAGAGAAATAAAGTAGCACATAACTGATCAATGAGACAAATGTTGTGTAAATAAAATTGTCTCTAAAAATAGCAAAATAAGAGAACAAATAAATACAACCCATTGTTAAGAACAAGTGAGAATATTGAAAAATTGATTTGCTGAACTAGAAAGTATCTCTAATACCCCACAGTGCGTGCAAATTTTATGAATGTCGGCAACAGGAGTGGAAGAGAAAAATGAGATGGGATTCCCTGAACTTGGAAGTAACCCACGGAACTCGGGAAAAACAGAACAAATTATTGCCAAATAATGGAATACGTCATATCCCACATTTATACAACATAGAACCGTGTAATTTATGGCTCCATCGTAGTTAGATAAAAAAATTTCCCCTCATTTGTACTACCACCTTGACCCCCTGAGAAAACAACTAGCGGGCTATATATTATTCTAAGAAAACAACAATAACTCAATTTTTAGTTTCGTATGAAAACAATCTGGATGAGTCGTAGCTTCTTTCATGTGATTCTCGCTTTTTAATTTTAGTTCATAACGTTGTTAATAATAACGATAGTCGCCTATTGTTAAGACAAGAGTCTGAAAAGTACGGGTTAAAATCAAATAATGCTTTGCTGCAAGTCTGATCCAGTTTTTGAACCATGAAGTTCCCTATAGTTTAATTGCAAATATTCTGAAGTAGAACTCGTTGTTGTATTGTGATACAACATCAATCATTTTTGTAGATTTTCAGGCCTCTGATATCACTAAATGGTCAGCATAGCAAGCAAGAGATAGCCATCCGTCTTTCCATAGTCTTAGATGGAGAATAGCAGTGGACTTAATACACCCTCCTGTCTAACTCCAGAATCGACTTTAAAAAATTACTCTCCTGTCACTGCAGAATGAGTGTTATACAGGGACTGAATCATGGCCACAATCTTGGAGGATAGGCCTAGATTAAATATCAAAATATCATAATATCTTATTAAATGTGTCATTGTCCTATTGAAAATTGTAAGAATAAACTATTTTTCGAAATTTTTACCTGCAGGATGTGCTCCATCATTAGAAGATTATTCGTAGGTTTTCGAACAAGTTTTATTATTTATTGTTATATTTATAACAGTTTTGTGAATGCCAAAGATAAGTAAAAATGTGGTTCCAAGATAATTTGTCTAAACATGTAGTAATGCATGTCGTTGAATGAAATTTAATATTTTTTTGCGCTTTTTAATCTTCCAGACTAAAAAGTACACGTAGTACACAGAACCAGCTTTAAAATCAGCCGAACAACAATTGTTTAATAAAAATAATGTTGTTATTCATTAATTATTAATGATTTACATTTAAATGGACCTCCAGATTTCTAAAGTCGACGTCTTTACGCACTTTGGTATAAACATGTATTGTTTCTTAGGGATTATTAATAAAAAAATATATGTTTGTTAAATTAACAATGAAACAGTTCAAGGGGAAAAAATTTGGAAGCCTAAATATCAAAATTATTGCTGTGAAAAGTGAAGAAATTGCGAAAGAAAGTTTTGTACAACTTGCTTACAAGACGTACTTGTGCACAGTTAATGTGAGATGAAGAAGCTCAGACTAAGGTATGGTAATAAATTGATGAACTAATGTGCGCTTAAAGTTGGCTTCAATGAATATTTCAAGGCAAATGAACTCGTTATGGAAGGAAATGCGCCTGGGAGAATGCGTTAATAAAGGTTGTAAAATATCGGGGGAAAGGGGCGTAATCCCTAATATTTGGTGAAAGGAAGATGAGCAATCTAATCAACATTTATCCCAATAAGGGATGACGATGTTTGCGATATTGCAGACACAATTGTAGGGAGCGATGGAATTAAAGTTAAATATTATATGAAGGGGAGTTGTGTCTCTAATGGTGTGTTGGGAGGTTGCTAAAAGGGAGACTAATATATGCGAGAGCACGGCTATCCTCGCTTAGTATGCCTGGTCACTCTTCGGGCCCACGTGAGCCCCTTCACAATACATTCTCATCCAAGATGTATTTAAATCGAACTGCGGCCGGATTGGTCAAAATTTTCGGAGCCGTTTTCTTGCATCTGCCCGGCCCAGTGCATTCCGTATGCCGCCGACGGATGGGGACAAAACAAAACCCTCACCGGGAATTGAATAACAATGAGAGTCTCGATGAACGCCACAAAGAATATTCCGGAGAAACGGACACGGCAAGAAATACCATTCAAAACACTCGGTCTTTTGTTTGAGCCTACTCCTTGAGAATAACGGCCCACAAACTCCGGTAATATTTTAAAAGGTATTACTGACATCACGGCCAGTCAACCTCTTCTTCCTTTTCTTCTTTAACGAGATAATCGCTCCTGAATTATCTCCAACTCGCAAACACGCCTTGGTTCGAGTTATTAATTATCCTACTTACAATGACAATTAGCATTCTCTCTTTCAAAGGTTCAATCCTGCCCTACCCTATATCTTCATGCAATCTCTTCTCTAACTAAAGCCACTGAACAGGTTTTAGGGGCGCACAATAAAAAACTGTTGATTCTTCTTAGTCGCCTAAACGATTCAGACCACCATACTACACTTATACTGACATGAGTTATCCAATAATTTTGACTGGTAGTACCAATTACATTGTAAATTTGTAGACTAAGAATTCATAAGTATATTGGTAATATAGTCGAAGGTACTTGTATTAGTTTTACTGATTGTGGCTACCTTAGACAGCTTATAACCGCCAGTTTGTTAACTTCGTTTAGACATTTTCTCAGAAGGCAAAATCTCACAGCATTATTTCAAGATTTTTTTAATTTAGATCAAGTCTATAGGCAGGAAGCCTGAAGTCAGTCTTTTAATTTCTTTGAAAACACTGTACATCGTTTGTAAATAAATACAATTCATTTGAAATCTGTTAGATTTGGTTTTCAGACAATAAGTTGAGCTCTGTATGCCATTTAGTGAGAATTACATAAATTTTCTAACATATCTATAATTCTCATAATATTCTACTACTATTGAATGAAGGGACCGGATCAGGTGTTTTCTGTACAAGCCCAAAATATGAGCAATCAAACTCATTAGGGAAGTACACCTCGGTCTTTCAAGCAGAAATACATGCCATCAAGGCTTGTGCCCTGGAAAATCTTAAAAGAGGTTACACCGACAAAAATATCCTCATAAGACCAGACAGCCAAGCAGCTATTAAAGCACTGGCATGCACAAGGATTACATCAAAATTAGTCAGTGAATGCATCCAAAATCTCCAAAACCTTGCGGAACACAACAACCTAACGGTATCCTGGGTGCCAGGGCACAGGGGAATTTTAGGTAATGAAGAAGCAGCCAGAATGGCCAGAGGAGGATCCGCAAGACGATACATAGGTCCCGAACCTATCCTTGGGATATCAAAAACAAACCATGCCATACCATACTACTGTTGAAGTTGGTAAGGCAGGAAGATATTCTTGATGTTATTCCCACAGTTGATTTGATTAGAATAATTAATGAGTAATGACCAAGAAGGATGTTTCATGTTTTAAATCCGTCCAAATGAGTTTCAATTTATATAAAACATTTTTATTAAATTTATAATATTTACATGTGTTTTTATTGGGAAAAAAGAAGTCACAAGATATTTCACCAACAACATTCCACTAGTGCTGACTTGCCAAATATTCTTATTTTAGATCAATAGCAAGTTAAGAGTCTATTATAATAAGGACGGTTAGATATATTGATCTTATTAATTTTAATTTTCAGGACAGCGTTCCACAGGGGAACACTTTTGGTCCCATTCTAATACATGTTTCTGCGCGTTGTTGCTTCTGAGTACAATCCGATCCAAGCCACCTCCTAAAAAACGGAGAATTTTTCACCCATTGAAGAATGGAGCATAATTAGGATGGTGAAACTGAACGAGGATAAATTCACCTAAATTACGTTCTCGTTAAACAAAAAGTCTTTCTCATGTCAATGCGTTAACGGTGAATCACTGCCGACATCTACACAAGGAAAATTCTTAGCAGTATACTGAATGACGAAATCATACAAGAGTCAAGCGACAAGTACTAAATTGACTTTTCGGATAACTATGACGACTAATAGGACCGAAATCAGACATGACAAGAAAAAATACCTTTGACAACAAAACTTTTCCATTTTTTGGACGTACCTAGGACGTATTTTTTCATACGCCAATTAACATCCAACGAATTCAAGCATTCCAATAAAAAGTCATCCGAAGAATACTCTAAAATTCGTACTATGTCTCCAACCTCACTATCCACATTATTTTAATATTCCATTCGTCAAAGAATTGATCTATTCACTAGTTCACCTCAAGTTTCACACAAATCTTTAAACCTATCCTAACCCTACTGCTTCAGCCATCTCGAATATTTCCTATCACAAGATACATCCTCACCTTAACCCGATAACAAACTGAATAGCATTGGTTTGCTTCTCTTAACACTGCAGAATATGAAGTCATCAGCGTGTCGTTTGACTAATTAATCATCCCTTGTAGGCTTGCAGTACAGTTGCTTCACCGTATAGGCGGTGCCCTTTTTAGGTGGCTGGTACTCTTGAACCAATGGTACTATTAGCCATTGTACTATTATTACATGATTAATTTGCTTTAGCCTATTTCAAATTTTTACCTCTTTTCGAATATATAAGGAGTTCAACCCAGGCCAAGTTCAATTCCAAAATTTCAAATACAAACCTTATACATTCTGACAAATCATTTTAAAGGATTTTTACGCTGAAAACAATAGGACAATCGGATTTTAAATAGGTGATAAAGTTATTAAAAAAAGTTTTAAAAAAAGGATAAATCCGGTACAATTTTTCCTAAAAAAAGAGAAAAATTTGAAACTAGACTAAAAAATATTAAACTTTTTTTTTTGATACCTTCATTGGTTCAGAATAAATTCAGCCGGGCCATCTCGAAAGAATGCCCTGTATATCAGTGTCCTTCTGGACTCGCTTGTATTAAGACTAAAATTTATTATGACAAGTACTGTCAGTCCTATTATTATATTTTAATAAATAGGTTAACTAGTATAGAATAATGTGATTCGTACAAAAAAGGGAATGAAAGAGGGACAAATAGACGATTTCAATAAGAAAAGTAATTAACAATAAATAGTTAAGAAATAACCACGACTTCAAGAATTGTTCAGCATTCGAAAAAGCTTCCTTAACAAGTTAGCATTCGAACATACGAAGATTTCGTGAAAACTGTAAACGATGCCTAACCATATCTAAACATTGTTTGATCAAAACAGCATATTTCTATTTTGAAGGATAATTAAATTTAATGGATAAAGGACTCCTTTTATACTTGGGTATGATTCATTTCTTCATTTTGAAGAAAAACAGCTGACGTTTTCATTGTCTTATACATTAGTTAACAGAACACGTAGTAAATGAGGGGTCGAAGAATAGGGGAAGTTCATGCTAATTCCATGGTCGATCAGAAGCCGTTGTGCGTGGGGTGGGCAGTGTGTACTGTGTCGACTGTGTACACAGCTGCCCCGTGTTGACGGCGTTTCCTCCCCACCTACCGCGTACACAATCACAACTCCGACCACACTTGACGAATCAAATTCTTCCCCGGAGTTGATTTTTTAACACTCCAAGAGCCTTGATTGTAAATATCGACCCCACTTGAATACCAACGAGGTCGGTTGGATAGAAACGTCACAGCCGATCCGGTCATTCAATTATTTCACATTTTCCTTTGCATTATTCATTTTATCTGCTTTTTCATGTTTCAATGTTTGAATAAAGGAAGCGGCGAAGAAAGGACGAAGTTGGGTTTTGAATCGAACACAACGACCACAACCCTGGATTATACGGAAGTTATTTTTCCCCCGGCGTGACAAGACAAGCAGGAGAAAGGAGTTGCTTTTAAAATGTATATTTTAATTTTGTGGAAAGCAAACGACGAACGAATAGCTATGTTGGAAGAAGGGATTTACAGTTCGGTAATTAAACGAATATCAAAATCACAAGTAAAAAAAATTCGTAACAATAATTTCATCGGATATGCCACCTAAACCTGCTATTGAAATAGCAGCTTTTTATTATATATCCCTTCAAAATTATTCATTAATTTAATCTACATTGAGAACTAGTTATGGGTTAACACAAATGTCTGCACAAAATATTCAAAATGAACATTACATGTTTTTAATATTATATGAACAATTAAATGGACTTTCATCCCGAAAAGTTGTCCCTCCCAAGTGGGGATACACCCTAGGGTGTATAACTAGATCGCCAGATGCCCAGAAGATGTCGCTTCTCAACCAACAGCGACAGGCTGGGAGAGATTTCGACTGCTAGGTCATGCCCATAGGCAATGTCCGACCATCAACAGTGGTGTCTGGGAGTAACCGATGATGGAGGCTTTCGCAGAAGCTTCCTGGGTTACTGAATCCGCATCTCTCAGTATGGATTCCTCAGAATCCCGGGTGGGATACCAGTCCCACCTTAAAAATAATACTGTACCATGGGAGGGGGTAATTTCAAGTAGCCCCCAATTGAGGTTGGACTCGTAGTGGTCCCTTCTCTATCTCTCCGAGGCTGAAATGCTGTGCCAAAAATCAAGTGCACTTCTGAACTTGGCAAGCATTGTACTATTACGCTAGCCAAGGAATGTGGCAAGTCCGTGGGTGTAAAATCTTCCTCGTATTCTATTAGAGAACCCTAGGCGTCTGAGAAATCCCTTCGGGGGTAAGTCCTCGACAAAGATTCTCATGGGTCTCAACACCTACAAAACTACGTCTTTTGCGCCCCAAACGCATGTAAAATATAATCTAGCTTAAAATTAACATCTACAATATATTCTCGCACATAAAAAATACATTCACACCTATGTACATAGCATTCAGCCTAGTTGGTGGTTATTCCTACATCGACCTGGACATAATAGTCATAACTAATCAAAATTAGGGTACACATACACCCTAACACTGACGGAAAGGCAATGAGATTCACCGTTATACCTCACTACTCGATATAAACACAAGTCTGATCAACATAGTATAACTAAACTAAATAATGAGTTGAGCTAAAAGAACAGTTAGCGTCACGAAATATAGATATTCGATGCGTTACCATTGAGCTCCGTTCCTCTGGTATTTCAAGTCCCGAAGATGTCCTCACTTTAACGAAGAGGTACTAGTAATAAGGTACAAGGAATAACGAAGAATAATTTTCTTCATTTTAATCTACATTTTCACGACAGGTTTAATCATTGAAATATGTCTACATTTGTTCTAATGTTGAAATAATTTTGACAATTTCTCTAACAAAATGTAGCAACCCTCACTTTGTAGACAAGTATTTATTCTTATACATGATATCACCAAAGAATACAATAATCGACATTCCTATAAATATTACATACCTACATAAAAACTAAATTATGAGCAAATCCTAGTTTGCACCAACCGAAATAAAAATAATAATAATATCGAAATTCTTATCGTCGAAGAGTTTCTATGTTGTACCTCCAACGGGATAAATACAAGGAACAAACCATACTACGTGAAAACCTTTGCATGTAGATCTTTTCCTGACACTCTTCAACCCTAAAGTAAAAAGATATACAATTACAAGCCCAATAAATATTTTCCTTCAGATATAAAACTCCTTTACGTCAACTATTTCGCGTGCGACTTGATAATCCACCGACTATCAAGCAAACATGACATTTTGAATGTAATTGAGGTAATGGGGTCAAAAAGGTGCTCCGTGAATGTCAATAAATCAAAGCTGTAGTATGGACACTCTCAAAAAAAAATTTTACTATCCTACTTTCATTTTTCTTTAACGTCCTCGCTTTCATTCTCTACCGATTCAGGTTTCGCTTTGATCGACAAGACAAAAAAAATGTTAAGTGGTGAAAGCAATAAGATAGGATTATGCAGCGTGTAAAATGGTCGCGTTGCCGACCGGGATAAAATCGAAATGGAAAAGCAGACTGAGTGCTGTATCGTAAACAATGAGATACCCTTTTCAATATGAAATTCAACTCATTCCAGTTTTCTAGTCGACAAAGAAAACATCCTACATCTCGATATTCTCCTCTTGTTGATAGGTCACAGTATGTAATTTGGCTCTGAAACCACCCACAAAGAGAGTCAAAGGTAAAAGCAAAACTAGGCTTTTCACTCGATTCTCACTCGATTACGGAACTCTCAAACTCCTGGTTTGGATTACAGAATATGTAATAAGCTCGAGAGGGTGAAGCTTACAACGATGTACTTCTCCTACTTCAGAAAATGTTTTAAAAAGGTGGTGATTTTTGATTGTTTTGTTACATAACGTCTGTTGTGGTCAATTAAAAAAATAATAGCTTAAAACAAAAGAATAGTGTTTGTACTAAGATTAAGAAATTAGTCATAACTATTACAAATTTTGTAGCAATTAGTTGGTTAAGTTAGCAGTAATTAGTTAAGTAAGTAAATTTTGCTCCAAGTGGTTTAGACTGTTGTAAGGGTTTAATGCAGTTGCCCATCTCGACATAGTCAAAGGTTACATAAAGAAGGATTTTATTCATGCAATGTGATTTATAGCGAATCGTCGAAGTGTCCAATTAAATAGTAAATTTTAACTCGTTTATTTTTATTATCTTTTATACCTCATTTCCAGCAAGGAAATAACGGTCTGAAGCTGTGAATTTCTGTTTAAAATAATAAAAGGAAAGACTAAAACAAAAACAACTATATTTTCAGGAAATGCAGATATACGTTTTCTATCACTACAAATTTTTTCATATAATGAAATGATAATGAAATCAATATGGAATTTTTAATTAGAATAAAAACCACTGCCAAGTTTTTGTTATTTGTACATTTCAGCAGGTCAAATGTGCAATCAATGGAGTCTGAACAGGTATGGAAAACAAATATACATTATACGAGGTCAATTTCCTTCTAAACGTTTTATCTTGTTAACTAATAGATGACTGTAGACGATTAAAACGAAAACTTCACAACTTTTAGGACTTTATTTTTTCAGAAACATTTTTCAAATCGCCACCAGAAAAGTCGAATTAGTTTGATCTGCAAATCTAAATATTTTACCAGATAAATCATGTTTTAACGAATTACTTACTGAAATAAGAAAGAGAATTGCTAAAATTGATCCTTGTGGCAAACCAGAAAAAATATTGGATGGAACATGAGAGAAAAAGAAATTCTAGTAACATGAGTTCCAATAGAGAGGTAAAAACTAAAGAGTTTTAATGGCACATCAAAACATATCCACACATGATGTCTTTTATAACCAAATATCCAACTTTTTTCACTTCCTAACATACAGGATCAAATTATGGTCTCGTAGAAAAAAGCAAATTAGGTTATTCCTTCCAAGCTTTCGACCTATTTTAAGGTCATCATCACGGCCTTTACCAATTTTACATTATGAAAAATATATTTGTAAGATCCATTTAATAATCATTATACCTATATAGAACTCATCAATACATATCGGCATATGTAACGTTTTACAGGCGATCTCAAATTTCGTCCAAATATGTAGAGATACATACTTCAAAAATGACTATCATTTCGTCGACAAATTTGGTAAAACTATTGTAAACCTTCCATGAAAAACTGTAAAAATTGAGGATTTAAATAAATAATTGTATAACGCGGAATAAATTGAAAAAAAAATTGATATACATATTTTAAAATACAGAGGGCTTTCTCCTAGAACTCTAAATTATTAATATCGAGGGCAGCTAGAACAAAACTTTCTGGACTTCCAGGTCATCTTGCATAATCCAGCGAACGGAGACAACGCTGGCATTACATGGTCAGTAGTCAACGGCTCCCGGTAGTGCTTTTCACATGAATAGGACTTTCCCTGGCAGACTTTTTTTCCCATTGAAGAACGTGATCGGGGTTTCCGCGTCGTACTTTCTCGCCCTGTTTTCAATGACACGTTCAGGCCTCCGGCATGCCCGGCTCTAATGATTCGAGTTTTTGCCAAGATTTATATCGTGATGCTCTCTCATTTCCAAGGCACTCACTCCCAGAAGAAGACTTTTTTATTTACAACTTTTTCCTTTTGCGCTTTTTTTGCTATTTTTTCAACATCAAATGTAACTCAAAAGCAAAATAGCAGAGAACAACGGCGTATTGAAAAAAGCCGCTTAAACTGTTTTAAGTCTAGATACTCAAGTTACCTTTTTTTACCAGCATACAAGAAAAACATTTTTTCATACAAATGATCTATTATTCAAGTTTGCACAATACAGGGTGTTCGGCTACTCGTGTTACAAACTTTTCCAGTAGGTTCTATATTCAAAATGGAACGAAAATGTCCTAACTATAGGCCGATTCTCCGAAGTTTTCTATGTTATCATCGGATTTATTCAAAACATTTTAGTTATCATTGCTTATTTGAAGCAAGCTTTAAAAAATCAGAAAAAGTGAAATAACTCCTAAACTGTCGAGATTCGGACCATACGTAATTAGAACTTTTTAGTTCTTTTTGAATGTAGAATCTACTGACAATGTTTGTAACAGGTATAGTCGAACACTCTGTTGTACGCCGATTACTGATTTATATAAGTTCAAATCTGCACATGCCTGTACATACAAAGCGTGTAGAGAATTGAGCCTGCCACTTCTCGCGTCCACCGCGTAATTACAGCTTTTGTAATTTACAATTACCTGGACTACGAGAATTACCCGGCCCGAGTGAGGGTCCGGTTGAGCTCCAGGGGATATCAATATATTTCAACCTCAAACGCAATCAGTTCCTAAATCAATTCACACTCACTCATGACGGCATCCATTGTATAGCTAACATAATTAAATTCGCTCAGTATTCCGCCTTCTCATACTGCACCGAACGCATGCAGTTGGGAGATCCAGATAAAGATTGTTGAGCACACAATATTCTACCATACAAACTCTCCCACTATAAATTCACGCCAATAAATACATTCACTCTCAGTACACGCAAGGGACATAACACTATCATTACAGTTTATAATAAAACAACCCTGTTTTCTCCAATAATAAGAATAGAGGGCTCAGATACTAAATCAAATGGCATTCCTTCGCGCCCTCTACATGGAGCCAAGGTATTGCACCCTTCAGTATGGTAGCCCATATTGAGCAACCACTCTTGGGAGTTTGAGACATACTTAGACCTTGCCGCCACGTCCGCCTTTTTGTTTAGACCTATGTGTTCTATTGTTACAAGGGAAACTTTTCTTCTTTTTGACTCTTAACCGTGCGTATATTGTATAATTTAACATTAAGACATTATCAATTTAAAAACGTCCAACATTAAGTTACTAAAAAGAAGAAACACAAATAAATGTGTAAGACTTCAGTTTTTTTCAATCAACATACACGTTACATAGGTGTTGCACGAAAATGGTGTAACGTAGGATGGGCCATACTGATTTAATGAGGTTTTCGATTTAAACAAACTAGAAAAATTACGAAAATTCAAAATCTTTTACGGACAAACAATGGTAATAAAAAAAGTAATTACTTAAAGACTGAGTAGAGCTTCCTTTCAATTTCTACAGAACTAGGTTTTTAGAGATGCTTTGTGTCTACATAATCTCCGTAAAAGAAATAACTTCAGACTGTTACAATTAATTTTTCTTAGACACTTCCAGACAAACCAAAGGTATACGAGGTATAACGTATACGAAATACAATTCTGTGGTGAAATGGATAGAAACCATGTGACGTTTTTAATCGTAAAAGCCTTCGCATAATTTAAGTAAGTTAATTTAATTCTATTCAATTTATTCAATTAAAAATGTCATAAAAATTGTAATAAGTAAATCTAGAATTTTTCTTTATTACAGCAGAGAGGGATATCTGGCGCTAAAAGTTGTGAATGAAAAAATGAAACCAAGTAATAGAGGCGAAAATATTAATTAAATGTTGAATGTATTGTTGAATTTCCGAGAAAAATAATTATACCCTACATCATCAGCTTCCAAAAACAACATTATAGATAATAAGTACGTGTAAAATAATAATAAATTCAATAATAGTTAAAAATGGCGGATCACGTCCAAGGAAACGAAAAGAGGATGAAAATTGTCGAGAATACATGGAAACTATTCAACAAAGTATACTTCATAACAATCACTTCTAATACTTTTGTAAATATTTTTTGTTATTGCTAAAATCAAACTAATTCAGTTTAGAAAAAAAGGGAATTTTTTTATATTTCTTGGGTTCTTTTCATAAGCTAGACAATCATTAAAACCCATTTTCTTGTTATTCATATCGATTTCGGGGGGATCGGTCTCCGCTCATTTTGTTAGAAACGCACTGAGGACATTTTTCCCTCTATCATATCTCTTAATAACTCCTCAACTAAAATTTCTTCCGATGCAATTGAAGGATACCCAAAGGACATGTGAAAAGAATATTATCACTTCCCAACAATAAACCCGATTATGCAATCTGTTTAAAAACTAATACTTGAAGTTTATTTAATTTTATGTTTAAATTGCATTCCACCTTTATTGCCAAAACAATAATCATAACAAGCTGGGTAATTTATTATTCGTGAAAATGTGAGATTAAAGACTGGTTAGGTTAAGATTTGGTTGGAAACAGAGCGGAAATTCGAAATCCCCGTGCATTCAGAGTAGGATATGTTGATGGCATCGCATTTTCAACTAGGAGACACATTGAGCAACCTTTCGCAGCATGCTGAGCAAATACAGCGGGTTTAAACTCAAAAGTAAGTGTGCTTGTTTCAACCTCATTTGGCCTATTCTTAATCGAAAAATGCTTTCTTTTAGGAATTAGGTTCTTCGAGGGCCATCTACGGACTATTGGATACGCGAGACACTTCCATTTCATCATGTTTTTATTCACGGGGGTTAAGTCCGAAGTTAGGACCGTGAATTGGAATGTTTGTTTCTAACTTTTACTTTATCTTATTGTTTTTAAAATTTAATATTTCAATATTTTTTATGCTTGTTTTATATTTTTTAAAATCATTTTAATAAAGGTCTATTATCCGTAAATAAATAAATGTGGTAATTTGAAATATTCATGGCATCGCTTTTATATTGGACAAATTTCCCCCTTTCATAAACCCCGGTCCTCGTCAAACCGAAACCCAACCATTACTAAAATTACAATGGGATGAAACTTTGCCCATCATAATTTCAATCCCTATTCGATGCAAGAGGGGTGAAAAACGAGAGCAATTTTCCTAATTGTAAGTTCCAACAATTGAGGTTAGTTTGTGGCGGATTAATGACTTTTTTTGCCTCCCGATGTGGCAGGAACTTAGAGGAGATCCATCAAGTAATTACTCAAGAGGGAAAGGAAGGTAAATGTATTGTTGTTATTGATGAGCTTTTAATGAAACAGTCCCCTTAACTTTTCATTTAACCTAAGAAACTTAATAAA
Organism: Cimex hemipterus; assembly: GCA_039619505.1. Taxonomy (NCBI): domain Eukaryota; kingdom Metazoa; phylum Arthropoda; class Insecta; order Hemiptera; family Cimicidae; genus Cimex; species Cimex hemipterus. The sequence continues at coordinate 17,711,885 of CM077114.1, read as the reverse complement.
TTTTACTTTTAATTGTTTTTAAAACGATGACAAAGGTTCCAATTAAATTTGAAATAAATATTCCAAGCATAATGTGGGTGGGTATGAGATAGTATCATAGTTAGCAGGAATTAAATCACTTTCTTATTATAAAAATAATAATCTCTCATAATAATCTATGGGAAGCATTTTGAATTTAGCTAATAAACTAAAGAATTTGAGGTGTAACATGCCTTGGCTCCAAAAGAGTGCGTGTAGGCATGCTGCTGAGTATAAGAATGGTTCTCAGGCACGGTAGCGAGTTTCTGGGTCCCATGTTCCGCCTTTTAGAGGAAGTGGGAATTTTTTATTCTATATGGCCGTCAAAATATGTGTTTTGAGTTTCTGTGGTTCGTATGAGTGATTGTATTTATTAGAGTGAATGGGGAGGGACTGATGGTGGAATAGTATCGCCATCGTCCCCTGAGCTGTGTAAGTGGCTTTTGTCGATCGCGGAATTAAAATTCAATTAAATTACTTTGTATTATATGTAGGTTGATGGAGAAATATTGAGTACTCCATCTACTAAATAGAATGAATGCAATGCATATAGGTGTGAAGGTATTTATAGTGAATGTGTTGCATTTCGCACACGCTCGAGTGGGTACCCGTACCTTGACATAGTGCACTCGGAAGAAGCACATTCTTCACACACATATGGATTTGAGAAACAAATGAAACAAGCAAGCTCAGAATCTTAGATTCCTCACTCTTTCAGAGCGAGTACCTAGTACATATCAGCAGATGTATTTTTAATAACACTTACTAAATAATATTGTAACAAGAAAGCTTAAAATCGAAAGAAAACAAAAAAGTGTTATCTGAGAGTTAATCTCACAAAGATTTACTGTACAACCAGGTACCATTTATATTTTTCAAACTCTACTTATCAATAATTATTTATTCAACAATTACACTACAACAAAAATTTAACATTTGTTCTAACTGCTCAAATTATTATCAGTTTCACTCTAATTCGGCACAAATAATTAAAATATTTCAACATTGTTAACATTTTTTGCATATTTTTTACAAAAGGTAAATTTTTTGAAGAAAAGTTTAATTAATTCTTAGTGACCTTGTTTGTGCAAACAATTGGGATCAAAGGCGAGAAGAACTAACTAGTTTACATTGTCCAGCGATGGAAAATTAGGTTAAAACCTCTGGCAGCTGTATGTCTTTCTTTTGTCAATATGACAGACATCACCCGTCACCCGTATCGGATCCACCCTCGATAGAAAAAACATCACGCCCCCTCCTCTGCACGTTGACAAATATCAGCAACAACCCTCTCTCTCAATAAACCGTTGAAACGGTAATCTGGCGATATGCGTAAAAACTAACGACTTAATTTTACGAAAACTATAAGCAATTGATGTTATTATCTTAACTTATATTTGCATCCAGCATTGCAAATATGCCGATTTAGAGATAGATTTTTGCTAGGAGGCACTAAAGATCGTTAAAAGATTTTGTCGTTACACAGGCACAGCAAAATTAATAATCCATTTACGTTTAGCGGTCTAATTGACCATATTTCAATTAATTATTTGGTTGAGATGGGGAGTTGGTGTCAGAGTGGATGGAAGTCACGATAGCTCAAGTCGTTAAAGCAGCCGGCGTATTGAGCTGAAGGTCGTGGGTGCGAATCCCGCTCGTGACACTGACTTTTTCATCTCAACAAAGGCCTTATATAAAAAGAATAATCAATTAAAATTAACTAGGTCAAGGCCCAATAACATTTGAGAAATAATAATTGTATTTTTATATAAATTTTTTGGTCGTTTCCGATCATTTTGGTCTGAGACGTTTTCCGCCATCTTCAAAGCTGGGTTATGTGCATCTGTATGTCTGTATTCTCATATTGCATATGGTATGGCCTATTGGTTCCTTCTGCTCTATATGTACCTAAGGTTGTTTAACAGCATAGGTCATATACTTTCGCACTCTAACATATTTGTAAAAAGAGTTAGGTTGCATTCTGTACATACATAAATATTTAGTCAAATATACTAGTTAAAAGTATATATATTATATATATATATATATATATATATATA
>CM077114.1:17684654-17709407 GCA_039619505.1 Cimex hemipterus | reverse complement strand
TATATATATAGTTCTTCTTCTTCGAGATCTATAAACCCTCAGAGTGCCGGTGTTTTTTTTTTAAAAAAAGGCCATTTGTAAGCATGTCGGGTTCGAATGCAGGGCCGCTGGATTCGAACCCCGGACCTTCACGTTTCAGCGATGAGCGCCGGGTCAACGCCTAAACCGTTGCGGCCACCTACGACCCAAAGGTTGTTTATTAGGTCAGGTTATGGTTGTTATCGAGACCGAGACCATAGGATTCAAGTTCTCGCGGGCCAAAACGAAAGCTAGGCATTTTTGCAGGCTGAGGAGTGAGTCTATGATCCCTCCTCTAGTAAACAGGTATGTGGAGAATGATAGACCAGGCAGAAAGAACGCCGCATCATCCGAAAACACAATGAATTTGTTTGTGATGGAAGATCGAGTACCCACAAAAGTATCAAAGTAGTCTGTTATTTAGTTTTATACATATTGGAACTATGTTAGAGAGGTCGTGAAGAATTACTATTACTCGTGTAATATCAAAAACTGCCTAATTGGGATAAATGAATATATTTGCTTCCCATTAGGTTAACTTAGTGTAGTGAATGAATGATTTATACTGTGTGTGAATGTATTTATTGGCGTGAATGGTGAGAGGTGTCACGGTGAAAATCGCCCTACCTGCTCCCGACCGTAGGTTTAGGCTGCTCATGATTTTTGTCTAATTATATCGAGAACCTTCAGAGAGCTACCAAAAAATGTCTCGTTAAAACTACTTTAACCTCTATTTGTTTTTCAACTAATAACCTAATTTGAGTAGATCCTGTATAAAAATAACAACATTGATTTATTTAAAATTAAATTTCAAATTACTGGATTTAAATGACGTAGCGAGCTTACATCACTAGAGTACAATTTTACGTACATCTAAAAATAAGTTCAGAATAAACTTTTCAAGAAAAAATATTTTAATAAACGAAAACATAATATGCTAAGATCGAAAACTATATATTGTGTTTATGTATACTAATTATAAACTAAGCATAACACTAAAACGTCATCGAACTTGGCGGGGGGAAATTGAGAACATCGACTGCTTTAATTATTTTCAAATTAACGAAGTTCGGTTTTCGAGGATCCTTTCTTATTCAGGAGTGCCGAAACTAACATGCCCGGCACCGTTTTATCAGGGAAGTTGGCGAGTCGTTCTCGCAGTGGTCAAAGTTTGTAATTACTTCAAAAAACAAACTGAAGACCTTTCTCTCCCTTTACCTCTAAACTTCTGTCATCTTTACACTATTAAACAGAGCCTCAGGAGGACGGCGGAATATCCAATATTTATCTTTATTTGCTATGAGGACAGAGGAAGACATCCGTAACAATCTTCGATCACTCTACAAACAGACCAATTTAAGTGCTATTCAAGTTTTTTAGAACTATACGAAGTATGGCAAATAAGAAAGAAATTATAAAGATGATATATCGCTATATTATTACAAATACCTATAAGTCGATATAGTTATCTATCATTTAGGTAAGAAAAGAATGGCTTTTTAATATAAATGGATGTAAAACCGACAAGAGCGTGATGACAATTTCTGCGCTTTGATAAATCATATTCCAAATTAGAAAGTCGATACTTCACGAATAAAAAACGTGCCGCTATGAAAGATATCTTTAACCATATAAGGCACAACATTTACATTAAAATTGTTAAGTTTTCTCTCTGATTTAGTGAAATTATGGAAATAATGTTAAAAATTCTTGAGGTCGCATAAAAACGGATATTGTCAGACAAGGCGTACAACTTAATATTAAAGTGGGAGTTTCTAGAGTATATTCACAAAGAAAATCAACTTGTTCCCTCCAAAAATGTTCAAATATTAATAACCGTTAAGAGCATCTAAACCCATCTTCAGTTATCTAATCTATCATTCGACAGACACGGCAAAAATAATAAACATTTACGTTTAGTAAACTGTGGATGGTATTTTTGCATCAGATCTGCTATTTTTTTAAATCTTCCACCGCAGAAAATCGACTTCTCTAGGAGAGTAAATGTGGCCAGATTGTTATGTTTGGATCAGATGATGTGCTTAAATTAATTGATTACAATGAACGTAACTTATTAACGTGAAAGGTTGTTCAATCTACCCGATGATTATCATGTACTCTGGGCAAGTGACTGTGATATATATGTATATATATTTTTTTTTCCTTCTGATCTAGCATATTGGCCAAATCTCTAAGGAGGACCCTCGGTGGATGAGGGTTCTGGGAGAGGCAAGTAGAGTATGACTGGAATCGGCTATGCAGGAGGGGTCACAGAAGGGTGAATCAAGGATATTTATTTTATAGAGGTGGGAAGGAAGACAATTGTGCTTTTTAACGAGCCGGATTATAGAGATCAAGGAATGGCAAGGACTATTGTAAGATCGGAACCAATGGAAGGTAGGAATCATAGGTTGGATGAATTTATAAAATTTCCCGGCTGGCAGAGTATTCATTTTGCCAACAGAACCTGCAGTAACTGCCTATATGGGCTCTAAGATCTCTTGGGGAAATAAGAGAGCAGGGAATGCCAGCGAGGGTAGCAGCCTTGGCCAGCCTGTCCGTTTCTTCATTAAATTTGTTGTTGCTGTGGCCTTTAGTGCAAATTATGTGCACTGCGGTGCCTTTATTGGTTAGTTGAACGATGGCGTTAAATATCTGGGATATTAAGTGTGGTTATAGAACACTCTTCCTGTCGGAAAAGATAATTATATTACGAGGATTAAATGAATGGGCATATTTTACGGATTCTAGGATTCCTAGAGCTGAAATAACAAAAATTCTGGTGAAAATAGAAACAATATGGGAAAATTTGAATTATTTTTAAAAGCAACTAGCTGGAATATGGAAAGCTGCGCCCACATTGTTGTCGGATTTGGAACCATCTGAATACATGGCTAGCGCCTCTTGGCAATCGCCTCGATCAGTCGCTTCCTCATTGGGGTGAAGGAGGGCCAGTCGGAAACAGAAAGGGGATCAGGAATAGTAAAGTTGTTCGGGACCAGTAGTATATATATAAACTGCTCCACAATGAATAGGGCTAATGCCCAGTTTGTAGTATTTACTAAAATGATGTAAGAACGAAACAAAATAAAATACTCATCCTGTGCGCCTTTTCATGTGGAGCACCTACTGATGAAATAATTAATGACTTCATTTTTCTTCGTCACTGCTATGGAATCATGTGGTCTATCTATATTCACTTATTAATCACATGAGTATTTTGAGTTGCACCCTTTTCACTTTTCGGACATTTTTTCTTGGCGGCTATATACTGGTGAGGCTTATTTTTATAAAACCCGGATTGTTTCATTCAGAAGTTTTGTTCGATGGCTATGGGAGGGGGTCTAGGTTATGTCTGAGAATGTCTATATCATTAGGTAAATTATGGGTTGAATAGGTAAAACATTTGTATATTAAAATAATAAATTGGCCAAGTATTTCCCCCTGAGGAACATATGATTAGCACATGAGGTCTTAAGCTTAGTACGCACTCGAATTCTTTGTCGCAAAGCTGCATCTGGAATCCATTTTCTTGTGTCCAGGACGCTGTCATTTCCTTGTCATTTCCAATCGAAACCTCCAACAACACCTCATACTACTAGAGTCCTGGTGTAAAAAGAAAAGGATAAAGTTTAACACGGAAAAATCCACCCACATTACTTTCACTCTTCGTAAAAAGATCTCTCCCCCTGTTTTCTTAAACTACACTCCCCTCCCAACTGCGGACAAGGTGCGGTACCTCGGATTGTACATCGACAAACGCCTGACGTGGAATCTACACACAAGATTGAAACGTCAGGAGATTATGACAAGATTTAGAATTCTTGCACGACTTCTTGACAAACGCTCGAATTTACCTCTCAAAAATAAAAGACTGCTTTACAACACCATAATTAAACCGATTTGGACTTACGGACTGGAAGTGTGGGGTTCAGCCAAACATTCCAATATCCACCGCATTCAAACTGCCCAGTCTATAATATTACGAAAAATATTAGATGCTCCATTTTATGTATCGAACCAAACTATACATACAGATTTACATATTCCGTTCGTACAAGATGAAATACGTTTCCGTTACCGTAAATTTCATAAAAACCTCCCAACTAACGTAAATCAACACATCAGAAACCTCGCATCCCGAAGAATCCCCTCAAATCCACCTCGCCGACTGAAGAGACAATGGCCGCGAGATCTTCTAGGAAGTGATGGTGACAGTGAAAGTGATAATGACACACGAATCGATTGAACACACAATATTATTGTAACATTGGAGTAATACCAATGGGTGTTTTCTCCACTCTTGGTTTTAATTTTGTTTTGTTTTAATTACCGTTCTCACTGTTACTTATTACCTACTTTTAGGTAATTGTAATGTACAACAAATAAAAAAAAAAAAATAATAAAAAAAAAAATAAAAAAAAAAAAAAAGGACGCTGCGCGACAACGAGTCTTGAATCGGATGTGTTACATTTTAATATTTACTCACTGTTGCTAAACACGCGGACCTCTCAACCATTCTCGTGCATTGTCTATTTTATTATTTTATTTGTAATTATTTATTGTTTTATTTTCGCTTTAGTTAAAATGTGGATTCGACTTAACAGTTGAAGATTTATAAATGCGGTGATGTTTGTGGGAGTTTTCCTCAAAGAAAAAGGCAGAGGAAAGAAACCAGACTCGGTGGCTGAGTTAGTCCAAAGATATGAAGTTAGGCTTGCATGTGATTCTCCACTTGCGCGGAAACGGGGAGCGATTGCTAGCCTATTGGTAGCAAAAACTAGCCAACTGGACCCTAAAATTCGTCTCCTTTTTTTAAATGTTTGGTCGAAACATTTCCAAATGACATTCGAAGTAAACTCATCTGAACAAAATCCCATGTTATTAGACCATCCTTGAATATCAGAATCCGCCAAGGTGGTGGCTTTATGTTAGCTCTTTTTTTGCTTCGTAGAGCTGAGCAAAGTGGTACCGCAATCCCCGGAAACGCTGCCTCGTCCGACATGGCCCACACTCAACCTAGATGCGGACACTATTTCCGGAGCAACAATAGATAATAAAAAATGTGGATAAAGAAGAATAAAGAGGAAGTCCGAGCAAAGAATTCCAGTGCGTACTAGGCTTTAATTCTCTGAGCGTCAAGAAACAAACGCTCAAGTAAAATTTAAGTATAAAATTTTAGGTAGAACGGAAAATGAACACCACGAAACCAGCTCGTATTCTTGAAAATTGTAAGCAAATATTTTCTTATATTTACGAGGTATCCGTTTGTTTTATAGCTAAGCTACCAGCTAAGCGAATCCAATACAAACTGAAAGTTATCTTTAAAAATATCCAATTTCATTGTACAGAGGAAACAATATTTCTATTCTTAATAAGTACAGGTTTTATCCAATGAGCGATCACTTCGAAAAGAAAGGTTTCCTTAATAGTAGATTTGAGGGCATATACTTTAATAAAACAATAATAGAAATACCGGCCGAATAAAATTTTTTTAATGTAATGATAACTCTAAAACAAGGGAAATGTTCTGAATAATCGATAAATAAAACGAAATGATGGTTTCAGTTATTTAGCAAAGTCTAATCGATGTAATTACGTCTAGGGGTAAGCAAATTTATTTTAACTGTTTATGAGAGCGGAAACAATTTTTCTGAAAAACCTGCATGCCTGCAAGCTCTATTTATTTTTTCCGGAGCTTCCGTAAGAATTAAAACTATAAATTAACACTAAATAGGTTTAGTTTCGTTTCATTGCACGCAATCCTTGTGTTTATCCTACAGCGACGTAACATAAATCGTTCGTTTCGCCAGATAAAATTAATGTGGCGGGCAAGTCAAATATTGATAAACATCTTGACCTCTCTCAACGTCTATTTCTTTTATTTCTGTGGGAAAAAACAGCATTTCCTCACTTTCCCAGAGAATAAATGAACTATCAATACCCCGTACTCTATTTAAATTTGTCCTTGAATCTTCTCCAATGATGCACAATAGAACACGAGTTTCCCACTGACATATAAAATTCTAAAAATACCTAAAAATGATGATCCATTAGCAAATTATCAAATTAGATAATTTTCATTTTATTACAAGAAGTTAAAATTTGTGATTTTTCTAATTATATATTATGTCAAATTAAAAGTAAAAAAAGTTCGTTTTTTATTGGTGCGAAAGTAGTAAAGGCGTAAAATCCCTTTTTGGGTGATGACAAGCAGGTGCGGTCAATTTTACTAATCCATTTTCTACATTGGTGTTGAGTTCGACAGTTTTTATAAATGGTCGTTGTAGTATAATTTGGTTGAATGTATCACTATTAACAATGATTTTTCTTGCCAGAATCCTAATTTTCGTTGTCGTATCAAATCCATATTTATTAAATAACCATTAAGATCAGGCAATTCAAGAATTGTTCTTAATTACTTATGCCTAAATAGACTCCAATTTGTCATGTTTTCTAATGTTCTATCAAGTAATAACTTATCGTAGAATCAGACTACACTACATTTCGATCTTTTATACGATGTATAAAAACTTCTGTAATGTGTTAATTCTTAATCATCGTTAGTCATCATCATTAGTTTAATACATTAGTGCTAGCTGGTGTATTAATAAGTTTTTTTATACTTAACCTATCATCAGTTGTTTTTAATTTCTTTAATTCTAAGTGTGTTTGTGTAATACGTACGTTAATGTTCAATTTTGGAAACTGGCCTATTTGCATAATTGCCCTATCAAAGAATCTTTCTTACGTTGTACTAGTACTACGGCCGTAGTACGGTTAAATCAATATTTATGCTGTTTGTATGCATGAGCCATTTTCTGTTGAATAATTTTTTAATTATACTCGATTTTTGTGTTTGTTTATTTTTTTATTGCTTGTATTTTATGGTTGTACTTTATGGTTTGCAGCACTGGATTATGAATATATCCAACTTGTTTTGATTTTTCAAGTTTTAGGTTTTTCGGGGCTTTTTGTTATTGTTCAAAATTTTGATAAGGAATTTTCGTTTTTTAGTTGAATTTGTACCTATATTTTTTTTATGTGGTACTACTATGTTATACCACGGAAAAAGCAATATTTGTGCTATTGCATGATGAGTCGTTTTCTGTTGATTAATTTACTAATTATACTTGATTTTTTGCGTTTATTTTTCTTATCTTGTATTTTATGTTTGTAATTTTGAATGATGCGGGGCGCTGAATTTTAAATATGCCCATTTTGTTTTGGTTTTGCAATTTTGAATATATTACTATTGTTTAATTTTAGGGTTTTCTGGGCTTTTTGTTATTAGTAAAATTTTGCTTAGGTATTTTCGTTTTTAAGTTGACTTTGTACCTATTTTTTTACATGTGTGTACGTCCTTGGAGTTGTTTCCATATCTGAATTTGTTACTGTTCTGTTTTATGAATGTTTGATTTTTTTAAATATAAATTGGATCACGTGTTGTGATTAAGATTAAGTGTGATTCAAACAATAAATGTAACTGCTAGGTGACTTCTATAACCAAGTGTAACGTGCGACACTTTTATTCTGCAAATCGCAGTTGTAAAAATCATTATACAAAAATGTTTTCCTACCTTTAAAATTAGATCAGCTAGGGAACCCCTCCACTAATCCATCGAATCCCGACTCTGACCTGAAAGGAGTGAATGACGGATAACTACAGATAGGATATTGGAAACAGAAAAGCCTCAACCACGTCGTTCTTTTATGATAGGTTGTATTGTGTTCTACTCCTTTCCATCGTTCGGAAGCCTGTCTACCTGAACTATATTGATAAGATGCCGCTGGAACATCTGTGATCTTCCGACAAAGATAACCAAAACCAGGTGTTTTCGCCTCAATTGGATCCGCCTTCGCAACATCTAATAAGGCACCGAAGTGAAATCGAATTTCAGTTTATCCCGGAACGTGGCTTCCGGTTAATGCACATGAAATCGGGTTCTGCGCCATAATGCCATGCCTGTATATTCAAAATATCGCAAGCATGACGTCTCTCTGATCAACCAGAATTACACTGATGGATAATTTCAGCACCATTCAATTTATTTAGTTCAAAATTAAAGCCATTATCTTATTACACCAGTTACGCCCAATTAGGAGTTATCGCAGTAAAAAAAACAACAGTAAATTATGCTTTGTTTACTTTTATACTGACTAATTTGCACAAAAACGAACATTATGCCTTTTTATTCTGCTGCGCCCAAAGATCGCTTTCTGATCATCTTTTTCCTTCAGATTGATATTATTCTTATTCTTAAAACTTTTTCAATAACTCCTGTCAAGACATTTGCGAGAGTATGGTAGTATCAGGCCCATAGCATTATTGGATAAAGGATATAGCCAGCACGAAGGCGCCAGCAATATAAGTGTAAATCCCTCTTCATTGGGAAGGGTTCTACGGCGATTCAGAAATTTAGCTCTATGGATGAGGGAGAGAGAGAGAGAGAGAGAGCTAGATCAGGATCTACAAAACCGCAGCATTACCCGAAATGAGGTAAAAAATCTGACAAGTCGAAAATGTTACAATTTACTCCAAAACTGTAAGAAGAAGGCTCAATGAAAATAACCTCAGGGCCCGGCACTTGGATCGTGGACCTCTTTTTACCTCAGCTCAGAAAATGTCCAGGCTTCAATTCGTTCGGGAGCATGTGAATTGGATAGAGAAACGCCCCAGGGTGTACGGTTCCCTCAGATGGCTTTCCATGGTTCCAACATAGTCAATGATGTTCTGGGATGGCATTTCCTTGGAAGACCGCGCCGAATTGTTTGTGGTGTGAGATCTCTAACTTCACGAGGTGCTTACAGGATTTAATCGAAGTAGTACCATTTGCCATTTCATCAGTGAGAGAGTCTTGTTAACGTAGGATAATGTCAGGCCTTATAGGGCACATATCATGGATGTCAACAAGAATGAGGTTGGAATTGAGTGCTTGGTGATTTTTTTCAAAAGGCTTTTATCGTTTCTGGTTATGATTTGGTATTGAAACGGAATTTTTCTTTTAAAATTCGTTTCCAAAACCGTCGTTCTATCGGTCAGAAAAGGCGATAAATTCCTCAGGGGTAATAAAACTCAAGAGTGCGAAATAAATAGTTGACAAGTGAGTGACGGCGCAGTTCGTAGCCGGTAAGGTCAACGCGATTGGTGAACCGCAAAGTGTCGAAGCCGAGGGTTACCGACCGATAACGTATCGCAGTTCCAATTTCCATCCTGTCTGTTTTCAAGCGTGGTTACCACTTTTGTTCATTAATTGTCTGTTAACACGAACTCAGTTTAGACAATATCGTCGAACCGAATCCGTGTACGGAGTGATGTCCACCGCTTCTCTTTTTAAGTTATATTGATTTCAAAGGTGTCTTACGTAAGCCTTAGATCACATTAAGAATATCAATCAAACAAGATAACACGCCAGTTGGAATTAATTTCCTACGACAATAATAATAAATTATTAGGTTTATAGGCCATGTACAGACATAGTGGCCTTTGAAGTGAGTATGTGTGTACAGTAAATAAGACATCTGAAAATTATATAAGATTACAATGTGTTAATTGTTCAAGAAGGATTGGTGAAGTTAGCCCAAAATTCATTCATTTTAATAAGGAGGAAAAAATAACGCACTTCTTTAATAAATTAATAACAATTTCCGGGGATGTAGTGTCCATGATGGGTGGTCAATGGAGGAATGAAAGAATCACTTGTTTAAAAAACCTATAGTAATATAGTTTTATATATAAAATATATGTAAATTTATGATTTAGTAGATAATAAGAGAATTTTGAAGAGCAAAGTTTATTAAATAATCTGAATAACGGTATGGTCCTGATTTAACAAAAAACTGCAAATGTTACTGCAAAGCTTTCGAACAAATTTAACTCATCATCAGAACAAAACAATCATAAATATGTATGAAAATTGATATAATTAAAAGTTTAATATATGATTTCAAATTTGTTTGAAGACTCCACTCAGTCCCAACATTTCCAAGGACCGTTGCTACAGACTAAGGTCTCAAGGAAATTTGAAACCATATAAAAATTTTATTATGTCAATTTTTAGATATATTTAACATTTTTTACCCTGATGATATGTCGAAGGCTTGGCTGTAACAATTGATTTTTTTTTTATTCATGATTAAATTCTAGTCTCTGTATCTAACAATTTAAACAAAAACGAAGTTGTCTGTAAATAAATGATTTCCTATATTTAATTATTTCCTTATTTCCAGTCGTATATCTCAAAACATTAGTATGTACGAATTTTATTCAATTTCATAGTCGGAATTATTAGAACAGTCTAACTATAAAGTACAATCTATGTGTGGTTTTTGAAACGAGTTTTACAAAAATCAAATTAAATATCGAGCGAACAGTGTGATCTTATACAGTCGTGTGCCGAACTATATTGATTAAATACAAATTTTGACCTAAAATTGTCGTGAGTTTCTAAAGCGTATCTGAAAAGCGTTACATATTTTATATTAAAGAGAATCCATAGGCTCTCTTAACTTCGGCATTAACTTCCTTTTAGAAGTAATGTTAATGGAAACAGAATTAGTATTCAACCGATGCATTCATAATTCCATCCTTCCTTTAATAAGTTTCCCGAAGTAGCCAAGTTTTGTGCGTCTTCCAACAGTAGCGCTCAAGAAGTTAAGAATAGTTAGGCCTGTTAAAATATTTTCTGTTATTTTACAAGTGTAATTAAATGCTAGTTTTAAACGGGGATTTATATAAAGGGGAGCCTGGTTAAAATCAATATCACAAGTCCTCAATTGTGTGAATGTATTTATTGCGGGAGTGATTAAACGTGTATGAACACGGTCTGTGTGAAATATCGAGCATCAAGAGACAAGTCGAAACAATTAGGTTAGCGTAAGATAATGAATGCACGATTTTTACTGCGTGTGATGTATTCATTAGCGTGAATGTAGACATGCAATCAGAGTACTCCTAACGATATGTTTCTACTGTTCATAATTTTAGTGGTCTCAGAAGTATAACAAGAACTCTCGGGACCCGCCAGCATGACTGCGTATTGTAATTGTCTTAAGATAATTATTTGGAGATCGTGAGATGCGATCTGGTGAGACGTAAATTTAGAAAAGCATTTTCTTTGTCGTACCACGGTTTCGATCTTTATTGAGATCATCTTCAAGGCTCAAAGTGTTTGTTTTCTGTGTAGAAGGGTCATTGTTGTCAGTCGTGTCAAGAGTGCCAGTGTGATATTAAATCGTATAGAATATCTCACTGGCACTCTCAACCCAACACAATACTGACTGACTACATCTACACAGAAAACAAACAGTTAGAGCCCTGAAGATGATCTCAATAAAGATCGAAACGTTGGCACGACAAAGACAATGTTTTTTCTATAGCAAAGTCAGTCACATCAGACCGCATGTCACGGTCTCCAAATTATCATCAACTAAACACCGCATATACTTTAGGATATTTTAATGACGTGTACAAGGGTTAAACATTACAGATATGGGTAATAAAGCAAATGTCATTTCAAAAATAAATGTAGTAAACAATTATTAATAAAAATAGTTTCATTAACTATAACTTAGAAAATGATATTTAATCATTTATTTTGCTCGTGTCTCACGTCAGATTACGTAATTGTGTTACATAATCAGTAAAAGTCTCAATATTTAAGACTTAGTGTTTTCTGCTGTAAAGAACCATTTTAATTAAGCAGTTTGAAGAGCGAAGTACGACTGAAAAAATCATCACTATTTTTGTATATTACTTAACACATAAACGTATACAATTTTTTAAACAATCCAGTCGAGAGAATAAGCCTGTCTGCAAATACTTGCTCTTTCTGGTTTCAAGTCATGTTGGCATTGGTTGGACATTCTAGAGCTGATTAACTTGCGGCTGGGACCACTGCCAAATACCCACAAAGAAAAGGAGAATCCCGTATCGTTTCCCGATAACTTTATAGCAAAAGGAAAAAGTTAAACAAACAAAACGTAACCAGCAGACACCAAATTGGCGGCCAGAACTCGTCATTCCAAAAGAGTTATTTATGAATTACCGTAATTAACAAAAAAATAACGAACAATATTTTGTTGAAAATACAAAAAATTAAATTAAATTACAGTTTATACAATTTGCAGTAGTGCAGCTAATTTTCAAAGGTTCTATTTATATGGCATAAGTCGTTGAATTTTTTTTATTAAATAACTGAATAATTTTATATGGATATGTAATCAAAAGAAAAAAGAAATTCAAATAAATGCAATATATAAAACAAAAAACCATAAAACATTTCACATTTATTATTTATTAACAAGTTGAACAGAAAATTCTCGTATCAACTTATGTCTATAACTCCATGCGTTGGTGCCTATTAGACCTAAAAATTAGGAGTGAGTATATTTTACAATGCATAAAAAATAAGCCTGCAGGATGAGCTACGGAGTTACTATTCGCATGGCTGCGGGCATCGCTCAGAGCTACAAACATTTTTATGTTTAATTGTGTTTATGTGTGCGTGAATGTAAATTATTAGCGTGAATGAGGGGATCATCCCCTATTATATAATCGGGGGGAAAATTGAGTACTCTGGGGTGAGAGTAATTTATTGGCGTGATTGGTTTAAACCGGGCGCTGAAGAATGTTGAGTACTCTGGGAGGAGAGTGAATGTGACAAGACATTTCTTGTTATGGGGACGTTTTAAATTCGGGCTAGCGATCACCGCTTGATGTTTTTTGGCCCATAAATAATACGTAGATACAGGGGGCATTGCATAACGAATCGAAAGTTGAGAGTTGCAAAGGCCTGAGAGCCCTAAACACGCAGCAGGTTACCTCTTTACAGCGTGAAACAGCGAGGTGAAATATACACATTTCATCCAGAATTGGACACTGCCAAATAGAAAAAAAAACGGATTTAATGGCATGAGAGTTGCAAAAGAACGAAGATCTTCTCTAATTAATATGGCCGAGTTTTGACGTAAAACCTCACCGGTTGGTAAATATCAACAGTAGCTCAAATTTAAAAAATAAAAAACACCATCAAATCTGGATTTTTATGTCAAATAATGCTGGAGCAGTTTTGAACTCTATGGCACGTGAAAATACCATAGACTACCAGAAAAATAGCCATTAGAGTGTTTAGTTTTAAAGAAACAGAAAAACGGATCAAAGAAGTCTTGTACAGAAAACGAAAAATCAATATCCTACTTCAAAAATAGCTACTATCAACGGAAGAACAAGAAAAAACCTGAAATATATGGTTTCCCCGGATGTAATTTTTGAGCAATCACTCAAATCCTCCTCCTCAAATCCTTCAAAATATAAGTAAAGAATGGCTTAAGCGTATAAACAGCCATTAAATTCAAAAAGATAATTTGTAGCACATGGCAATGCTAATAGATTTTTTAATAAAGATACGTTGAACTTTTCTTACCGCCTCGAATCACTGAAACCCCCTATCTGATAGCCGTACCAAAGTATGGGCGAAGTGTTAGATAGTAAATTTTGTAAAGTTGGTCGAGATAGCGTCAGGAGTTGTAACAGACGACCAGATTTAAAGCCAATTTTGCTTTCGACGTCTGACAGGGTTTGGCACCAGAATCTCTAGTGGAAGCTGAAGGCCATCCTACCCAGTACCTTCTAGCTAATCTTGAAATCACTCCTGTCTGATTGTAACTAAAGAATTAGATACAGTGATATCCTCTATCAATCTGATCCAAGCAGACGTCCCCTAACGACCTGTTCTTCACATGATACATACTGATGACATTCATATCCTCCCATAAACAATTTTCTTCACTTTTGCTAACTATACAGCAAAACTAGCTAAACAGACGATAAAAACTGTTATCACCACTACTCGACAGACCATCCGAAACTTATACTCAATTACAAAAGATTGATATACACTATGAACCAACAAACCTTAGAGACCTTAGGGATATAGGACTGGAGGATCAACTAAGTATTCCAACGTTCCAAGATCCCAATCAAAATTCCTAAAGAAAATTATTAATCATCCTTTTTATCAAATATCACCCTACACTATGACCTTATATGCCCTTTCAGAAATAGAGAAAACGTTTCACAAAAAAATTTCATCAATCCCTTTCAACACATACCAATTCCTTGGTCCGGCAGCTCAGTTCCACTACCATCCAAGATAATCCACTCCGCCCACTGAAACGCCGATGGCCATGTACTCCGTAGTATTGAAGAAGAAAATTGAAAAATAAAGTCATTACTTATTTCATATAAAGGAGACTTATCACACTGGGGGGAGGCATCCTGGGTTACTTTTCAGATGTATTACATATTGTTTCGTGCTTACAGCCCTTTACTGTTGTAATTGTTTTACAGATTAAAATGTAGGAAGTTTATAGGCCGATAAACAGCTGGGGTCATTCCCGGCCCCCTGCGTGTCCTTACTTTTCTTCTTGGTCTCTCGCGCGTATTTTTCAATCTGCATCCATGGGAGCGTGTTGAACTGTTACAATGTTACTGAATCTGATTTTGTATGAAAACTACGTCGATACCCCAAAATGCCACCCTCTGGCTTGTACCTCAGGCATTGACACTTTACAAACAACACATACCACCCTATACTAACATAGAACACTTCACCCGAGTAAACGATATCCGTAGAGGGGCTTGACAAATTCATTCCCGGCCAATAAATTATATTATTCCATTATATTAATATAAACTCAGCATCTGATATAAACACAGAAGTCTGACTACATTAACTTCATTGGTGGTAACTTTCACAGAAAAAATTATACACTTGACGCTGACATATAATACGTGCATATGATATAAATGCATCACCACCGGTCATATTTACATCCCCAGCGTTCAGGATATTCTAGTGGTAAATTTTAAAAATTAAAAAAAATAAAACAAAAACACAGCTGTTGCTGCACAAAAAAACATGTTTTTTCTTTTTGCCGGGTCCGCCGAAGTTTGATTAGATAACTGAAGATGGGCTTAGATGTTCTAAACGGTTATTAATATTTGAACATTTTTAGAGGGAACGAGATGATGCTTTATGTGACTTTACTCCACAAACTCCCACTTTAATATTAATTTGTACGTCTTATCTGGCAATTCCCATTTTTATTGCGGCCTCAAGAATAAATTTGTAATGTTACTTTCATAATTTCGCTTTTATATCAGGAAGAAAACTGTACAACTTACACTTAACTTTAATCAAGTTGAATATGGAAATGGTCTGTTCGTACGAGTGATCAAAGATTTTCACTAAAGTCTGTCCACATAGCGGATAAATATAAGTTTCAACGATCTTGAATAAGGAAGGATCCTTCACAACCGAACTTCGTTAATTTCACGTTCAAAGTATAGATGTCTCTCGTTAATCCTCAGAGCAAGTTAAACAACCACTTTCCATTTACGTTAATAAAATACATTTATTTCAGTAAATTAACATAATCAAAACGTCCGTTATAAACGTAGAAGTCTGTTCAACTTCATTCACCCAGAGTATTTGATATTCCTCGGAACGGGATCTAACAACCCCTTCCTTTCACACTAATAAATTCATGTATTGCATCAAATTTACCACAACGCTAACGCTATATAAAGTTAAAAATCCCCATCGCCCTGAGGTACCCGAACGAAATCTGCCCGCCAGCGTGCCCCGAGACAACGCAGAGGTTTTTCCCGTTGAGTAAAAATAGAAAAGTATGTGATATATTATAATAATTTGTTATCTCAAGAAATAACATACACAATAAAAGTTGATATAAATTAACCGGCAACTCTTCTAAATGTACTTAGTTGAAAAGTGTCATTATACGAATGGTCGGACAATAACTGTTCTTCGAACTTACTCAACATGTCAAGTTGACGAATGCAAAAATGCAGTTAAGGGAGTTACTAAAGCTCTAAGGGGTGGAATTGTCCCCAACATCGCCTGCTAACTATAACTCCCATTGCAGAAATCCAATTTTCAAACTTTTGACGTTTTCCTTAAAATTCCTTGCCCATTTGCATACTTTGAATTATTCATTTATGCTGGTTGTATGTGCATACGTAATAAGTTCGGTGTGGTAAGAAAATACTATAGGTTTCATGGAAGAGAAGATTGCGCTATAAGAACGAAAGTGAGGACTGTAAACTTTTTATATAGTCTTGTGATTTTTTTCTGCAGGAAGAGAAATTTTAAAACCAAGTTTATACACGCGCTTTTTTGCATAATGCATTTATTTAAAGTTATTACTATATATTATATTACTAAAGTACAATGACTTTAACAATAGAAAATCTGAATTCACTGAATGGTAGCAATTGGGTAAAAGGAAAGTAACAAATATCTGTAGACAGTTTTCAATTTAACGTTGTTTTTACTTATAGACTTTTTCTCTCTCTCGGATTGGAAAAATATATGTGAATTTAGTGGCGATTAAAAACCGCCGTTCATTGACTGGAATGATTAAGAGACCGAGGTTGTTTTGAATCTTCCAAAATTTATGGCCGCGCAAATAAGAGATGGTTTTTCTCTCCACATTTGTCATACGAGTTCCACAAACGCGTTTGTCCTCCAAACTCTGGGCCTGTCTCAATTTTTCAATCCTCGGCCTCGGGTAGAAAATTTTATTCGGTTTAATTCTACGTCCGATGACCTGTTAGTTTCTAGGTCTTTTTTCCTTTCTCGAGAGCGTTATTATTTTTTACATTTATGAAAAATTTATCGCGATTCGGTCGAGCGTTTGCATCTATTGTTTTTCTTTTAAAAAAGTATATTGCTCCAATGTAGAATATAAACTATTCTTTTACAAGATTGCTTTTCCCTTTTTCAAAATGTAGGCCAATTCACGGTGATCTTTTTTTTTCTGGATTCACAAATTGGGTGCTTTCTTTGATAATCACATTTCATATCTATTAAAACATTTAAACTGGAAAATTATTTTATTTTACTGATATTGTTTTATTAGCGGGTTCTAACGGCGCTTGCCTCTGTGTTTCATTCATTCATTCAAGTGTAAAATTTAAATATCTAATCTTGACGCTTTTCTGATGTTTTCAGGCAGTAGTTGCACTAATATATAAAAAGGTAATAGAAGGGATAAGCAAAATTATTTTTGCATACATTACACTCCACAAAAATCCACTATTCTTTTTCTCTAAAAATAATGTCATCAAACAGTTTTGTTTCTACAATGAGAAATGCCCTACTTCACTTATTAACACAGGTCTATTATGACTTAAATACCTACAAAAAGTATCAGGGGTTTCCTCGACATAACAAACTCCTTCAACACTTAAGACCATGGCGTTTTATTACTAACACTTGATGAGCTTCGCATCAGAGGTGTTTCATCACAGTGGGTTAATGAAAACATCAAAAATCGTTGTCAGCCGTTGAGAATGGGTAGCAGCTTTGCCATGAAGGGGTGCTGCACGGGAGTTTGGTGAGTCCTACACTTGTTTCTCGTTTATTTTAACTACATAGCCCCAGGGTTTAAAGGGCTCTCGGACGGTGTATGCTGATATCCCTGCTGAATATTGGGTAATAGATGGGAAGAAGGCATAAATCATGATCTTAGTATTTTTTAGAACCTGTTCTTCCTATAACTACCTTTAATGTAAAATCTAAATTAAGAATGGGGTCATCTTTGAATATTGTGTAGATATTTTCTCAGATGCTAGAAACCGGTAAGAGTCCTCTCACTCTTCTCGGTTTAACCTCAGGAACTGTACCAGCGAGTTTGTCATTTTTGGTGAAGATTGTTTTAGAACAAGGTAGTGTGTATAGCACCTCTCGAGTTTATCCACTTCACCTTTTGTCTTGTTTGGAT
This sequence comes from Cimex hemipterus, assembly GCA_039619505.1. Lineage (NCBI taxonomy): Eukaryota > Metazoa > Arthropoda > Insecta > Hemiptera > Cimicidae > Cimex > Cimex hemipterus. Next base: position 17,691,581 of record CM077114.1, on the reverse strand, counting down.
CCATACTGGTTTTGCAAATCCTCCTCTGGCCAGTGTTTTTTAATTTCATTATATGGCTTTTCATTATCCTTAATTCATTTGTAACTTGGTGTTTCACCATATTTTGAAGATTTTGGATGCATTCACTGACTAATTTTGATGTAATTTTTTTTCAGGATTTACTGGCTACACAGCCGATGATGCATATATTTTCGCTTGCAAGAATTAAATGCATTAAAATATACTTATATTAAATTATAACATATTATCGTATATTTAAAATGAGAGTGTTTAAAACACCTACGTTGATTATGAAATAAGCCATCATTAACCGAAAACAATGTTCCAGATAATAATTTTATTATATAAATATTTTTTACTACTATAAGAGAAGTGCTCGAAAATCCGGTTTTTCATAATTATATTATTTTAATATTTTAATTGGCACAAAATGTTTCACATTTTGGACTTTTCAAAACTGCCCTTTTCCTTGTTAATGGACATCATAAATAATATCCGGTACGTTTTATGAAAAAGAAAATGAATGTAAATTTTTAAGACAATTGGAATTTTTATGAGTGTTAAAAATTAAAGCTTTCAGAGCTCAACGTGAAATCTCAAATATTTTATTATTAAGCGTCTTTTTCGGCCAAACGTTGACCAATTTAGAGCGACTTTAGAGTGAACACATAACGTTTTAAATTTTTGCAGCTTGTTTTGATTTAATAAAAAATAGTTAACTTTTTATGTTTTAATATCACAGATTTTTTTAAAATTTAGTTTTAGATTTTCCCATTGTTTTTTGATGGTTTGTTAATATCAAAATGATAATTAGTATTAAAATTATACCTATAAAAATTAATGTAACCCACCAGGGTTGTTTATAAAACTTGTGCAATCTAGAAAGAAAAATTAATTTTGTAATTTTAACAGAACCTGTCCAACAGGAACACTTTTACCACTACGCCGCCACCCCATTTGACATCCCCTTTGATCCCAATTTCCTTTCTCAAAAGGCAGAACCCAAAAACTGATAACGTCAATAAAATGGTAGAGGGATGCCACTGGTTATTGTGGCCTGGGAGAGGAGACGATCTCTTCCCCCTAAATTAGACGAGCACACCCCTTTGAAATAATCAGACTCAAGGGGGGAAAACGGTTCCCCTTCTTATCCAAACTCGATTCCCTCTACATTATTTTAAATATAGGGTTCAATATAAAGGGGCCTTACACTACATACTTTTATATTTAAAATTGACCTTTTAACATGTCAAATTTTAATCGTTCGTTGTCACTAAAATCTAGAAGCAATGAGTGACAACTGTGCCACCACTAGGAAGAATAATTGTAAAATTCTTCTAACACATTTTAAAACATTCAATATGAACCTGTATTGGAAGCTATCAGGGCGATAAAATAATATTTTTATTTGTAAAAACATTGATATGATGAACAAAGCTACAAAGAAGAGAAGTGTTGTGTGTAGCATTGATGACGATGATAACGAGACAATCGCGATAGCAAATTACGATGATATTCGAAGAATTTGTTACAGATAATAGTACCACACTAGGAAATTCGCTATCGTTCCCATAGCACGAAGGGAACTGCTATCAACTAGCAATACTGCAAATAATATGGCACCAGTAATGATAAGTTTTATAACACAGGAAAAAACTTTACCGTGTCATGAAAATGGTCGTTTAATCTGTACTTGTAGCCCGCACGATAGATTTTATGGGAGTATACTTATGCTAAACCCTTCGCCAGAAGCCATGCGCGACCTATTTAGAAGAAGAAACTAAGTTGTCACGCGACTTTGGAAAATTCGGTCCAACCAATGTCATCACGGGAAATGTCAAAAAGCATGCGTCAAAACTACATTGGCAGTTACATAACATATTTATTTACCTTAGATAACAACGTAACAATAATTACATATTATAATATTTTTAAATTTTCCTGATAACTATTTGAATACCCTACTCAACTGAATTAAACGATAAATAACTTCATAGTAAACTATTTAATGAAGAGATAAAAATATCGAAAAACCAAACTGGGAACGAAGTCCAGTATACATTTGACCATAAGTCTACAATTGATTGTTACTTGTTTAACTTGACACGACGGAACACCCATTACATCTGCTATGGGAATTTCTCTTTTTAGGAACAAGGATTCCAACTAGGTGATTAAGAATTCACCTTCCCTCTGGGTCCGTAGTATTCTCCTGAAGCCAGATGCTCAGGACATGGTCGCTTCCCATCCAACAAAGTTAGGCTCCAACGGGGGCTCTCGGTACAGCTCATTTCTGCCCACACGCATTCAAATTATAATCTACCCTAAGACTTACTAACTTTTCTAATAACCAATGCAAATAGTCGCACAAATAAATATTGGCATGCATAAAATATGTGCATTGCCTCATTCTAATTGGTCAGTGAAGTACTCGATATTCTTCCATTGATCTACACACAATATTAATAATCTAATCTAAATTAGGATCGATGGGGTATTTTTACAAATATTCCAGCACCAATCCTAAACACTCTCTCTCTCTCTCTCTCTCACACACACACACACACACACACACACACACACACACACACACACTGCTTGAGGGTTGGCTCACGCTACTGTAACCGAGAACCATTTTTAAATTCGACGGCATGGTTACGCTTACACGCTCTCTGTGTGGAGCCAAGTTATGTCAAGCTTCGGCTATATGGGATTTTTATGCATTAAGGTCATCTGTTCATAGCGTATTCATCAGGAGCAGGTGCCAAATCACAAAGTAAACAAGAAGCTTCAGGAACACCAGCTGCATCGTAATTTTTTTCAATGACTCCCTTAAAGCGTTGGTCCTTATAGAGCTTTTCATGTACTGGTCACAACTAAATACAAATCAGAAAATCCGTCTTAGCAAACATTCGGATAAGATCCTATTCTCTAAGGTGGAAAAATTAACATATTTTCAAGTTCTTAAGTAGAACATATTACTATTATGTTTATGTAAACATTAATATTTTAGACCATATAACAGTGTAAATAATCTATTAATTATAAAACTTTCTACTTGCCAACTATTCTAATCGTGTAATCGTGAAATCTTAATTGCAAAATAAATCTTTCGCTTATTTAATAAATTAGCATCGCATTAAATTGTCAGACCGTAGGAAAATTGTTTTAAAAATTATTTTCTACCCACAATTTAATAAAGCCTCACACTTTACATCGAGGTTGAATTTTTATATTCGCCGCATTTAGTATCTCTACAAGAGGATCTCCACAGTTTGAAAGTGTAATAACCGGGTTTATTAATCTAATAAAAACATCCTAACTTTGCCTCAGGCGTAATAACAATATTACACAGAGCGAGTGAGCTGCCGATTACCGATTTTTCTGTTTTATAAAGAAAATTTGTTTACTTAAAACTTCATTATCAACAATCGTCATCGAGGACAACAAATTTGACTTTTTTAATGAAAAAAGCTAAAAATAATCCAAAAAATGTAATCGACTAATGATAAGGATAAAACTATGACGCTTATTTAAAATCAAGATCGAACTTTCGATTATTAAATAATCAAAACAAAGCATTACAAAGTTAGACTTGGTTTGTAAAAAGTATAAATCATGATCACATCGATTTTTTTTTTAATTATGAAATTACATAAAATATTTTATTTAGTGAATAGTGAAATAATTGCTGCAGTAAAGCTCTATCTAACAATAGATATAAAACGTACATGCGTATATATATATATATACATCACTACAAATGTAGAAGTGTGTTCACATTCACCCTACCAGAGTACTCGGTATTATGTGTGGCAGGGTTAAACAATCCCTTCCTTTCACGATAATAAATTATATTCATTCCAATAAATTAACCTAAACACGTCTTGTTTTTCTTGTACTTTAACTGTTTGGATATTGTCAAAATTACGAGTACGATTCAACGATATTTGATTCGGTAAATGAAGAGAATTTTCATTGGTTTATATTATTTTAAAATTTTTGTGCGATATTTATATTTATATTCGTCATTGACTTATCCGTCAACAGATCTCATCAAATTTAATGTCCATAGCAAAAGTATTGTAAAAATTGGCATTTTAAATAGTTAAATTAACCAAATGTTTAATATGCTTCAAAGGAAAACAACCATTTTTTATCACATTAAACAAGTATAGAGTGCTAATTTTTTTACGTATTAATTCTGTCTTTTCATTAACGGATATTCTATTGCTGTAATACTTTGTTTATTGAAAGGGTATGTTCTTTTATTTATAATAATAGCCAAATAAAGTATTATTATTATTGTCTTTTAGCTTGTATCTGATAGCGCTCGTAACAATCGAGGGATAGTACATCAAATTTTACGACCAGATATTTTTACTCGTGGGAATTAATTCGCAGTCGAATGCTAAAAACCCGAATCCCCTTTAAACTGTATACCCATTTTGAATGGCACGAAATAAAAGTGAATTACCTATACACACACTATTCAGTATTTGTTGATACTTGGTTCTTTAACTCCTCTTTTTAAAACTAAGGTATCGTGGAGTGTTCGTTTTTATGTTTTTACCATTTTTAGCCTAGAATTATTGTTGTTTGTAATAAGAAATTGTCTTTGTTGGATAACAGCGTTGTTTGTTATCTTTTTTTAATTTAAATGCAAATAATAGATATTTTAAGTTGCAATATGATAAGAGCGTTTAACTGGTATCAAAATTTTCTAATGCACTATGGTTTATTTTATGACGCTGGATTGCTATTTCCTGACACCAAGAGACCAGAAGATGCCTATGTTTAAAGCAATGTGGCCTATTCTATATGGCTTTATCCTTTTCATTTTCTCAACAGGCCACGGTTTGTCCGAAACTGTTTTGCAAATTACTAACCAGCGGTTGCGCCCTTCTGGATTCATTTTTTTGACTGATCAGCGATAGCGGGGTAGCCTGTGCTCTATTTGTCGCCTTGTCCGCATTTTCATTACCCGGCATATCGACATGTCCCGGAATCCAGATTAATATGGCATGCAATTCCATCCAGTCTATCTACCTTTTTATAAATAGTTGGCATCAGCGGGACTGTGGAGCATTTATGTTTTAATGCTTATGTCGCGGTAAATGATATCACATTTTCCGTGGTTTCAAAGATGAATTTCCTCATTTATATAAGTACATTACATGACAATAAATGATTATTAAGTATTATAGTTTGGACATCCTCCAATTCATTAGCTGTCTAGCTTCTGTTGTATGGATTCCATTTCACACCCATAATTTGTCACATAGCAGCCTTATAAAAATGAGCAGTAAGAATTACTAAAAGTTAGTGAGTGTAATTAATAATGGTTTGATAGGATATTTGATTACTGATGTAATATGATATCTAAACTTTACGTTGCAGTACAAATAAATTACAAGATTTTTTATAGATTCAAGGGCGTTTTTTTAAATACCCTCAATAAAATCTTTAAAATTACTTTATTCGATATCTAGTCCAAATAATTTTTAAGCATTAACAGAAATAAAATTGGAGTTATATGGTGTTAAATTATAAATTAATTCGTAATGTTCTGGTTCGATCATTTTGCGAAGTGGGGCATAAATAATATATGGGCTTGATTGAGAAACGTGCGAGAAGAGAGAGGCCCAATTTGTCTGGCAGGACCGTGAGAGCATGAGCCACCTGTCACGCCTCAATACACTCATTCAATTATCGGACCCCGGGCGACAATCACATTGCAACAACCGTATTACGCCAACACCGCCGGAAAATGAGATACTAAACTTGTTAACCCGCCTCTGCTTCCTTCCTTCCTGAAAGAAATTGAAGATAAGAAATTTCATCCGTAAACCAATAAAAAAACACCGAAAGAGGGTTGCCGAACGAGAGTCAAAGGCTTCTAAATGTGACCTGAGGAGTTGGCAAAAAGAAGGTGAGAGAGAAAAGCCCGTACTACAGAAACTGGACGGAATATTTTTTCAAAGAAATTTTGGTAAAACAATATTCTTCTGTAATGTAATTCAAAAATGTAATTAGCATTGATTATTTAGAGATTGTGAGGTGCAGTCTGGCGTGACTTATGTTTATTAAAACATTTTCTTTATCGTGCCAACGTTTCGATCATTACTGGTGATCATCTTCAGGGTTGGGAATTTAGAAACATTGTTTAAATTATAAAAATTACAAGTACAATATGAAGTACAAGTACGATATGAAAAATGAAATTTATTCAATGATGGAAATTTTAGTCTTATTCGAAGAATTTGTACTCACTGAAAGTGTTTGTTTTCTGTGTAGACATATCACGCAGAAAACAAACTCTTTGAATGAGTACAAATACATCGATTGAATAACTCAGCACATTGAGGAACTCAATCCGAGTATTTTTACTCTCTCAAAGTGTTTGTTTTCTGTGTGACACATCTATCTACACAGAAAACAAACACTGAGTTCCTCAATCTGTTGAGTACAAATACTTCGATTAAGTCTGAAATTGGTATCATTGTATAAATTCATTTTTTCACATCCTACATGCATTTGTATAATTTAAACAATGTTTATAAATACCACTCCCTGAAGATCATCTCTTGAAGATCGAAACGTTGGCACGATAAAGATAATATTTTTCCAAACCTAGGTCACACCAGACAGCATCTAACAATCTCCAAATAATCATTAATTAACAGTCACTAAACACCACACGTAATAAACATTGACGGAAATATCAAAATCACAACAATTAAATGATTTCGATTTTATTTAATTTACAAGATTCTTAAACGTTTTAGAAGATACTATCCCAATTTGAAGGAAGTCTGAAAGCGAGTTTAAATAAAGTTAGTGCGGAAAATTGGTCTAATTTATTATAAACTTTATTTTTGCATTTTTTTTGTTTAATAAGTTTATTACAATCTGTAACCTTATATA
>CM077114.1:17606897-17684254 GCA_039619505.1 Cimex hemipterus | reverse complement strand
TATATATCATATATATATATATATATATATATATATATATATATATATATGTATGTATATGTATATGTATATGTATATATATATATATATTACATATATATATATGTGTTACAGTAAGTTATTTCTACAAATGACATAAGTCTTCATCAAGATAAGATCTTCATAAGATTGGCTCAGATACTAAATACGAAATGCTGAAATCTGACAATGAAATATCTGACAATGCGACCAACCGACAAATAAATAGAAAATAATTCACATATTTCGTTTTTTATTACAAGAAGATGTCTGGAAATCAGACGGGCTCATAAAAGGCTAAATTCAAGTTTTAAGGCAGAAGTGAGAAGGCTGAATTAAATCGGTGAAATTGGTTACTTAAATGGTAAAGTACTACAAATCTAAATACGACTTCTGACAATACTAACTTATCATGTATTCTACTCGATAAGGCCAATTAACTCTGAGAATCTAGGATCATAATTTAGCTTGGGAAATATATGTTAAATTACCACTGAAAATCTATTAAATATTTTTCAAGAAAACTTAATTGTTTTAAAGTAATGATATTTTCTGTCTTCAGAGATTTCAATAACCTGAGAGTCAAAGACTTCAATTTAATACAAAGTTGAATAACCTGGAATGGAAAAAATACAGATTTTTCACAAAAATGAATAAAATTGAGTTTTCTTTCCTCTGATAAGGAAAACTTTCAAAGAGATACTATGTTGTCCAAAAGAGTTTGTCAGAATGAATATCAGATTTGCTTTATTCTATATTATAGTATTTATACTAGAAAAGGTTCGAAAGTTTTCAAAAATAGCGAAGTTGGAAATCTCGTAGCCTGGCTTTCAAAACGAATTCCTTTGTGCATTTTATTACACTACCTACTTTAATAAACGACGTAAAAACAACCTGCATTTGCCGTAACATTTCACGTTTATTTTTTCAATAGAGATTAGAAATAACTGATTAATAATTAAAGTACTAATAAATAATTTAAAAAGTACTACTTAGTACATTGGCAGCAATTTCATCAAATTTAAAAAGGGGTAATTGTTCTTTTTGAACATATTGGATATGTTATTGAAGTGTAATGTGACTCAGGTCTGAATGAATTTTTGTAAATATGAAGAAAATAAATCTAATATTTTTCTTCAAATTGATTGCCTGTCGGGATCTGAGTCGAAAGATTAAAATTGGACCTGGGAAGAGCCAAGCCAGTAAAGTAAGAAAGGGGAATAAAATTTTAACTGGTTTGTTCAAACTTTCATGGTCATTTTTATCGCAAACCGTAACAACCAAGTATAAAACACGTCGGATTAAATTCAACACCGCTCAACGCTGAAAACTAACACCAACAATTGCAAAAAAACAACAATGGTTATAATACAATAGAAGGAATTCAAGACTAATAAAAAATAATAATACCAAAGAAAAATAGAGAAAATGTTTCGTATATTATAAAGGTTTGTGTAGTTTAATGAGTGGGGGAGGTTAATTGATGAATAAATATTCAATTGTATCATAAATAAAAGTTCAAATAATACTTTACTTATTTATATCACGTGCATTTCTTTTGCATATGATAGATATAAATTTTATACTTTAGGTTTCTTAATTAAATTAAAGTACGTATTTTCCTTGTTCATAGTTTAAACAATACTTTAAAAGTAAGAGAAATTAGGGTTTCATAAATAAATAACAATTTATTCAAAAGGGCAAGATTTTTTACTTATAGTTTAACAAAGTCTATTCCTGAAACAATGTTCTCATATTTGAACATTACATCATTGGGCACTAAATCACTCTTTTTAAGGCCACACACTACCGGTCATCACTAAAAAGTCCAACAACTCGCTTGGATCGTTTTCGATCAACATATTGTAGTACAGGGGGATAGCACGTGGTCCAAATTTCGTGCAGCGGTATCACAAGGCAAATATTGCTTTATATGATATTAAACCTGTCGACGTATGATTAAGGACAACTTTCGGTGCGTAATAGATGGGAAGAAGATTTTTTCATGAGCTCCTTTTTGAGGAAAAGCTCATATATGTTCCCATTTCAAAAGAGAATCGAAACCAATTTTATTTTAATATAGTTGGCAATGCTGAAAGGTAGGTGTCTGAAAGGTTTTCGTCGTGAGATGCTTGTATGGGTAGGATGTCCGCCCTTTCGTATGCTGTTGTAAATATGCTCTAACCCAAGCAAATCGGCTAATTACAGGAATTAGAACAATTAAGCATGCATGGTTGATACGTTGGTTTTGCATCCTATTTGAAAGGTCGAATAGTTAAAGTAAAATTAAACCCAGTAGTTTCACATAGTTTTGAAGCAACTTCTGGAGTTTCTCAAGGGGCACTTGGGGCCTTTTCGTTCTAAAATCTATATAAACGATATTTGTGATTCTTTCAAAAAGCCAAAATATTTTTAAAAATTAATTTTATTTCTGTCTGCTTACAACTTGATAATAAATAAATCTTAATAAATGTATGCAACTTAATAATAAATTTTGACAAATGCCCAATTATGGCTTTTTATAAAATAAAAATTTATCAATTTTAACTATGATATATCAGACTCGCTCCTTATTAGATCTGAACTGTTCAAGATCTTGGCCTCATTATTGACAACAGATAAACTTTCATACCACATTAGTAAAACAATTGCTGAAGCAAAAAACTTTTACGATTTATTACACGTCACAGTAAAGAATTTCACGATCCAGATACACTTAAAATTTTATACACTTCCATTTAAGACTAAAATAACTGTTCACATCTTCCTTTCAATCCACACATATCAGCTGCACAGAAGCAGTCCAAAAAATACTTTTGTACGTTAAACATTACAGGACAAACGAAACATACAAAGAAGCAATAATAGTATACATTATATTGAGATATAACATTAATAAATAATAACTTATCATTAATGTAGTAATGATGATATATTATTGCGCGGTCTGCAAATACAAAAATACAAAAGCACATTTTTCTTTGCTTTCTCTTCATATTAAATGAAATTTAGAATAAATTGATTTTTTTTCAAAACTCTCTTGTCAGTAATGCCAATTTAATTCCATTAGGGATAATTTTCTTACTTACTAATTAGCAGTATTATATAACAGAGAAGAGGGATTCTAAAATTCTCAAGTAGGATAAAACACTTATAAAGCTGAAGAAGAGAATATTTCAGATATACGTTAGCATATGATATAACCTAGCATTGCAATTGTTGATAAAAGTTACCTAGTTATCATGGCAAATTTATAGCGAAAATTAACAGATCTGGAACGATTTTTCAATTATTATCATTCCTTAGTTGTATTAAATGAGTAAACTTAAACTTCGAAGTAAATTTACTTGGTAGTTGAGATTAAAATAGTAAATAAGTACAAATATTGTTAATTATTTGATATACTGCCATGATTCCACTTCTCAAACTCATACTGATCTACAAGCAATGGTTGGGAGGCATTCCCCCCACGCCCTCCTTTCATTCACCCAAATAAATACATTCACATAATATCATGGATTTATTATCTTAAATCAACCCAGTTCAACAGGACTGTGGATTTCGCACCATGTTCAAACACATATAACAACATATGCAAATAAATACATCCACATAATAGGGTACCACTATGCCCAGTGATCCTCCTATCCTACTGCAAATATATGTAAAATTAAATCACCAAGATTACTTTTTTGTTTGAGGGTGATAATCATGGATACATTGGAAGCAACGGCTTTTGTTTCCCCCTTCTTGAATTTTCCTAGTTTCTTAATTCAGTGCAATCGACTGATCCTTCTGCTAAGAAGTACTAAGTCGTTGTCGTTACTACAAAACCTTTCCCTGGGTTCTCTCTATATCCCAGATGTCTCCATTGAGCGCAGTTGCTTCGCAATCGAAGATGATATGGGAGGCTGCTTCTTCCGATTCATTTCATAACCTACAAATTGGGTCATCATTGGATACGTCCTTGTAGATGTTTCCTCAGATACCGTTGACTCGTAAATAATCCTATCACTCTTCTGAAATCTTTAAACGTAGTCGATATTCCACCACAAGAATACACATACTAAAACGTTCACGCTAATAAATACATTCGATCAAGTTATTTCAACCAACGTATAAAATGCCTTCCTTTATGAGACCATATACATTTATATGCTTCAGGTATCGAAACATCTTATAACCACTAGCGGTCTTCCAAAGTTGTTTAAATTGTTTTATTTGTTGTAGTCATTTTGTGAGTATTAAAAAATTATTCCTTTTTATCATTTAATTATTAAATTGTTAAATGACCTCTCTTCATATCATAAAAAGTGAATCTTTAAAGCAATAATATAAAGAAGGCGCAAATGAGAATGATCATTGGAAATGTATTTTTCAGAGCTTATTGGTAGAGGGTGGCGATATTGCATAACGTACGCTCAAGTACAGCCATAAAATATAATAGCCTAGTGTTTAAAGCAATAGCCGAGGCATTTTCAGCTATTGTCCGGGCGCGCTGGGAGGAGCCATTTAACGCCGGCGAATACTCACCGCCGTAATTATTCCCGGTTTCCTGGAGGAACGATTATACTTTCTTAACCGAGTTTAAACCAAACAGGAAGCAAGGATGAAATTCGTTTTTCCAAAATGTAATACGACTTGAAATACCAGGCGAAGACTCAATTAGAGGACTGGGGGAAAAAGTCCCGAAGCGCTTAACTGGGGTGGTCGGCTCTCTTATCGTTCGATGAAGAACCCCTCTTTTCCCAACCCTTGTGGAATTGATTCACAACCAAAGTAACAAGAAAATAAATTTCATGCCGTAAACAATTCTTCGACTGGTCTTATGTCCAATTTAAACGTATTGGTTTTTTAAACATAATAGGATTTCAATCTGGTGAAATGTTTGATTCTGATTCTTAACGATCTAATGAGTTGGTGCTTTCCACACATGACACAGTATTTGTAGTTGTTTAACTTTACTATTAAGTTCTTATTTGTTAAGTTCTGCATGGCAATACTTCGTTCGTATGTTATATAGGTACAAATACAACAAAACAACAACTGATGTTATCTACATATTGGTTAAGTACAGTGGAGGAAAAGTTCACTTTGTACAACATTCATTAGCTAATTTATTCGGATATTGGAGGTGGTTAGGATTCGGCCTGGGAATCAGAACAGCGGCAGCACCCGATCAATTATTGATGCCTCAACATTCATTCTTCACCATTGGCATAACCGAGTTGTTTCTTAAGCCATTCAACACCCATAGATCCGAACTTTCCAACCAAAACCCCAAAGACGAATTGTCAAAGCTCAGTACTAAGACGCTAACCACACTGTCGAATATCCATTTTGACCTTATCAACTAAATAAACCGTTCTCGCTTCACGATGTTCCATGCCAACCTTTAGATCCATTTTCGACCCAACGACACAAGTACTGACCGACCACACTCCCAATTCGTATACCACCTATGACTTGGTCTTCCGACAACACATATCCTCCTCGTGTAGTGCTAACTATGGTAGTGTTGTAACTAAGTAAAAAGTGCATAAACCATTTTAAGGTAATGGTAGTTAAAATGTGTGAATGTATCAACTATATTTAATGTAACATACTCATTGTCATCGCTTAAAACAATCAATTTCACTAAATAATAATCATCTCAAGTTCATAGAAAGCACAGATATTATTTATCTTCATCAACAAGATTTTATTTACATTTTTTAATATAGTACATCTGCAGCCAGCATGATTATAAGTAATAGATTATTTAATCTTTTTTTCTTTTATTTGTCTCTCCAGTGCCTGTATCCCACATAATCATTTACTTCGAAGATAAATAGATTCTAGTTGTAAAACCTCCGATAATCTCTTGTTGGTTTGTATTGGTTGTTATTGAAAAAACATATGTCCGTCTGTTCTCGCATTTTTTGTGCGAATAATTGATTTCTTATTTTTATACGAAGTGTAATGAGTTTAAAAATTAGTGCCACAAGCGGATAAGGACTAACAACCTCGTGGGTATGTTCATAAAAGTTAACAAATCAGGTCAGTAAGACCAATTAAAGGATATAATTATGAACCATATATTGTTATATACAGGTGACTAGCGAAGTGTCGACAATTTCAGGAGGTGTTTCTACTCACCATATCCAACAAAAGATTTCCTACCACTGTCAAAATCTCAACGGTAAAGAGTAATTTCAGGTTGTGGGTGTTTTATTAATTTTTCGATTTAGGTCCACTAAACTGCTTATAAACATATGACTGTAAAAAAGTCTGGTTTCTTCTACCTGAAAGAATGTTAAATTTGCTGTAAGGAAACCTATTTACATTGCAGTATTGAAAAAAAAATTGCGCATGAAAAATTAAAGAAAAACAAAAATGTTGAAATTTGTAATTTTCTAAAAAGTTAATATATATATATATAAACACACATCTTTTAGTAAGTAATAAGGTTAGGCACTCATTAGAATCAACAAATGTTACGGTAAATTTCTCAAGCAGACGTGACTAACCTACTAGACAGAAACGTCTATATAAAATTACCCGCGAGAAAGGAATGAATACTCAATGGTAGAAAACGCAAAAACATGTGCAAAGAACATGTTTAATCATGTTAGGACTAACTTAACTCGAAACACTACGAATACGTTTGCTGCTACTGCTCCAGCTTTTGCACAACAAAAATAGATAGACAAAAGTATGGAAAATAGAATTATTATATTATACTTTCGTAACATCGTACCAAAATGTGTTTATATACCAGGGGAGGCCAAAAATAGCATATTAAATCAAAATTATGTATAAAAAGAACACCTATTTGCGATTGAAATATTAAAATATGGAAGCCAATAATATTCATTCAATTCTGTAAAAACTACCTGTTATCTCATTGAAAACATAAGGATTACGCTTAAAGTATATTTAGGACGAATTTCAATTAGTTGTCATTCATAAGCTTATTTTTTAATACCTTTTTATGATTGGAATAAATTCGTGTTTAAAAGTTTATTGTGATAATAAAGCAGGATTAAGCCAAACAGGTTTTTCTGTAGTAATAATTCAGCTCCGCTCTTGCAAAGTGGCAAAATAAGTGAACCTCATTGACGAGGCTTTGCATAACGAGGACAAGGAGCTTACCAAAAGACGTAATTATATCGATTAGATGCGGTTAAATAACAAAGAGCATCGACGGTGTTATCGATTGTTGCATTTATTATTTTATTTTGCTGGCCCCAAATTATGTTCTGATACAATTTGTTATTCGACAGTAACGAGTAGACCGGTATAAAAAACAGAGAAAATGAGTGAATTTCTAATGATCATCGACACGAGTAAATGCCTAATTTTTACCCTTCCTACAACAGAACTTACAAAACGAAAGATCACCGTACTAAGTCAGAAAGAATCTTGAATAATACATAATACTTAACACAATATGCTTATAGCCAACCAATCTAAAAAACAATATCGGTTTGATGTTTTAATAAATTACACGTGAAACACGAGTCGCCGTTGAAGGTTCAGGGTAGTAGTCCAAATAAATCTTAGTATTGAATTATGCCAAGCATTAGACAGCACCGATATGACAGTATGGATAAAGATAGAGCTTGTCATCATAACAATAGCTTCAATTATAGGGAGACCAAAATTATTGATATTGCGTCAATGTTAGATTGTAAATTATCGAATGAAACGATGCACATTTTCAAAGATGATATGGCGTGTTACTTAATGACTGATATTAATTATTTTAGTGTAGTATATAGTGGGTTGCTCTTTAATTTATGTATGTTGCTTGTATAACTGTCTAAATGTTGGTGTAAAATATTGTAGATATTTTAAATTATTGATACTAAATATGTAGTAAAGAAAATCCAATTTATTGAATATGTGATAATTAATGTTAGGAGGTGAAGTGGAGCAACTTTAGTGTAGTGCGAAAGCATTACGAACAGATTCCTATTACAATAGAAAGTTATACATAGATAAGCAAATTGAGTTTTATTGTACTAACTCTATTTTAAAAAAGACAAAAATACCCCTTGGTTTTTATTTTTATTCTTTGATCACCGAGCATGTAAGTATATTTATACACGTGTGAATATTATGCGTATGCTTTATGTTTACATAGCGGGCCAAAAAACTGGTTATATTCTTTGTTAGCACCCCGAGAAGGCGAAAGCTTCCCATAATTCAATACTGTGCGTCATTCTAAATAAGATAATTTTTTATAAATTTTTGTAATTTTACAAATTAAAATGGTGTACATCTACACAAGTAGGAGGATAGTGAAAAGCGTGTCTGACTGTTATTTGAGATTTTAAACTTACTGATTAACAGAGTAGTTCGTTTTAGCAGAAAGATACACAAGTAGGATAGCTTTGAATAGTAAAACCTTTTATCATAACTCCCATTATTAAAAATGACAAGTTTATTGCATTTCTTTCATTTGTTAGTTTTAATATGTTGTAATAAGTTATTTGTTCACGTTTGTTACATGAAAACAGCAATTCAGAAAGAGAGATTAAATGTGTCATGTAAATGAGGAAAGAAACGTTGAAACTAACCTTTGGGTAAGTATAAAAACAGCACAATAACAAACACCAATTTAAAATTATAAATTAAAAAATAGATGATATATAATATGAGAATGCGGAAAAACTCAAATTTACCCAGCTAGGGAAAATGCTACAGACCGAACTAATCATGAAACGACCAAACTATTAAAATTTATAAAATAACTCATATTTGGTGACCGTTAATCAATGACTATTTGGAGATCATGAGATGCGGTGTGAGATAGGCTTAGAAAAACATCTTTCGCGTGCCAACTTTTCGATCTTTATTGAGATCATCTTCAGGCCATAGTATTTTTACAAATATTGTTTAAATTATACAAATACTCGTAAGACGTGAAAATAAAATGGATGTTTATTACCAGACTGCATCCCACGATCTCTAGTTAAAATATAGTTAAAATAGTTAAAATAATTATTCCGTGATTTTAAGTTTCATTATGTTTTCATCTTTATTAATTTTGTGGTGCTTGTGTGCAATTTATTAGCACTGAGAGAAATTTGTATCATGATTTTTAAGTTCCGCAACAATAACCTAGTACACACCAAATTTCGGTGATTTCTTAGACAAGCAAGTTCCATGCAAAAAACTTGAAATCGCGACAATATGGGTTCATTAAGCCAAGGATATTTAATTTTTAAATCCACAAATTTGTACTGGGTCAGGCAATGTTAAGAGTTCTATTTTTTTTTACTCAAAGATGACGCCTGTAGCTTGTACATGCTATCAAAGGAATTGTTCTTAAATGTTTCACCCACAAACAAATCGAGACCGACGATAAGAGGTGCACCTGCAGGAAGAAACGACCTGCCAGGCAACAGATGTGGTTCACGGGTAGTGAGCACCCCACTCTGTTTTGTACCCGAGCACAATACCTAACTAACAACCACCACCGCGCCATATGACACGCTAGTCTCTATTATATTATAGTAAATATATGAACTCTCGCCTCAAGTGGATTAGCCTTTTGCCAACCCCACCATCAGGGGCAACATCCTGATTTTTTTTACTCCTAAAGCACCCTCCAGACGGCATGTGGCTAGATTTAAATCTAATCGAGCAAGTGGTGTAGCCTAGCAACTGTTTAATGTTGTTTTGGTCGTATTGATTTCTTAATCTCACCTCTTTTGAAGTCTCCCTATCGTTTAAGAGCTCCTGAGTTACAGACCTAAGTGCCGGAAATATCCTTCTACTTATATCTTAAGAACGTATATGTTCATAATTAAAGCACTTGAATGGGTTAAGAATAGAGAGAGTGTATTAAAAAAATTAATATAATAATGATTGAACGGTCGATATTCTTTAAATATAAATCATTATCCTCATCATAGTTTCTATACACGCACGTAATATGTGGTGTATGGAGACCGATTGTCAACGATCATTTGGAGGTGGTCGTCGTCTGGTAGAAGTAGGTTTTAGCAAAACATTTTCTTTGTAATACCAACTTTCGATCTTTATTGAGATCATCTTCAGCGATTGGGATTTAAAAACATCGTTTAAATTATACAAATACATGTAGAATGTGAAAAAATGAACTTCTAACATCGTATAAATTTACTTTTTTTCACATCCTACGTTCATTTATGCTGAAGATCGAAACGTTATTACGCAATAAAGAAAATGTTTTTCTAAAACTACGTCACACCAGACCGCAACCCACGATCTCCAAATAATTAGTTATAAAGAAAGTCCAAGCCAATTATGGCAAATTAATTATTAAAAATCAATATATTTATTTAAAATGCTTAAATTTTAGAACATTATATCACTTTCTACTAAACATTTCTACAATGTGCAATCATAACAAAAGACAATTAGAAGAGATAATTGTACGACCAACATACATCACAATTTCATTAGTTCTCAATTTGACTAAATATCAAAGAAAACTTTAAAAAAGTAATTAAAATTTTTAATTGAAACGAGCTGGAAAATGAGAAAAAATGGCGGCACTAGATGTAGATAATTGCTTGAAAGTACGGCTGTTCATGGAAAATAAGTATAGATAGAAAGGTCACGAAACTTGAGATATTTCGGGGGTGTTACTATACGACTGACCTATTCCCAGACCTTTGTAACTGGCTAGTAGTAGTATTACCGTAAGTATGAAAGTTCTTTCCCATCCGTCCCGTGCCTAACACGGCGTTTTCTCAAGGCGCACGTCGATCTTTTAACTATATATTATGATAAATTAGTAAGCCATAACTGTAATATGAAATCGAATTAAAAACCTTACGTGATTTCGTTTTATGTCTTAAAGCAATTTATTTCACACATTTCAAAATAACAGATATGAGTTGTGTGAATTGGTGGTACACCCCACAGACCTACCTACAACGTTAGTTTTATATCCTCAAAGACAAAAACCGAGCATCCGTATTTTTTGTTTAGAACAAACTATATCTATTTTTATGGTTATACTAAGTATAATATTCTTATTTTAATCAACTTAAACGAGATCAAAAATTCAAGAGTGTTAATAAAAATAAAATTATGATGGTTTAAAAGATTGTTCACCAATAAAACCGGAAAATTATTTAGTGATGTATTGAAATTTAGCTAACAATTTATTCCTGGTTTTGCTCTTAATAACTAGCTTAATAATTACCTCCTCTAGACAATGCTTGTTGGAGGTGGCGAACGATGTCTAACCCGTCTCTTTATCATCTCCCACAAATGTTCTATAGGATTCATGTCAGGAAAACGTGCTGGCCAATTCATTGTGATAGTCTCAACATCCTCAAAGTAATGGGAACACCTCGGTATACGTGCGGTCGGGCATTATCGTGCATTAACACGACTTTGTCGCGAAAGGGACCGCAGTTTCCAGAATATCTTGCTCAATGAATCTTAGTGCAGACAAAGATCCATAATTTATGATAATCAGTTCAGTACGAGCATGGACTTGATTCCACCCCTTATTGGACTTAGAAACTACTTTACTAACGGTCTTTGAAAAACCTATAAATCAGGCATGGCGCATGAAACAAAGCGTACTCTTCACACTGTACCCAAATACCACAGATAGAAGACAGCCTCTTCTCCAGGTACTCGCCAAGGGTGTGACCACGGCGAACTACGAGTCCATTCCCTCCATTCCCAGTGTAACAGGGGTTGAGCCTTGGAACATTTCTGTTACTCCGTAGTACATGAGGTTCTCGCTTACTCGTCGTCACAAGACTAGCGGATCTTTAGCGTCCACATCTGTCCTATTCGGCCTTATCAGGCGTTTTGATTCTCAAGATGAGAGCTAACGGAATAGTGTTACCGCCGCAGGATTGGTGTAGAGACATCTCAGCCCCGCTTGTCCATTCCGAATGGTTGAACCCACATTGCGCATCGGGTCGCATGCCGTGCGCAAAGGGCTAACAAGCCGAAATACATCAGCCTATTCCCCGTGGTACAGATGGTTATGCACCCTCCCACGTCTATGCAGACGTGTTACACTGACGGGTTACACTAACCCCCGTGCCTCTGACAAAGCATACGCCGCCCTATGCCGACCCTAGACAGCTTGTGCTTTAGAGAGGTTGCCACGCCTTCAGGACTGCACCATTATTTTGCGAACACCACTCTTGTAACCAAGGGTTGCGAGAGATCGTAGGGAAGAATGAAGGAACCTGGACTTTAGAGTAACCAACTAGCTAACCAACCCATCATCGGATTCCCACAAACCATACAGGTACTATCTGAGAAGAGAACAACCCCATTGTTGATATACATAAGCGAGTTGCTGATTTGCGAATAGTTGTCGTTCTGCTGATGAGTCCTCCTTAGTAGAGAACTTGATGCGGGAGTAGAGACTAGGACAGTACAGCTCGCCTTTACAATACAGACCATTTGGAAGTTGGCTTTCCTATCAAGGAAGTCGTACGATGACGGTTCAGTCGTGCGATAAGAGGAATAAAACTATCGTCTCTACCCGTCGTACATCTTGGTACTTGGTAAGATTTTCGATGGCCCTAAAACGCCCATCACGAATGGTAGAGTGTGGCATCCCCAAAATGTATGCTTTGTGACCAGTTTTGGGTCTTGGAATGTATATTATTTAAGAGTGATTACGGAAGAAACTCCTGGTGTAAAACCTTTATGCCTTTCGAAAATTTTATAATACACATCGAATGGAAATTGTCTAAGGATGTGTTTATTAGCGTAAATGATGGCGTCTCTTCTGCGGAATATCAAGTTAAGCCACGATATATGTATGTACAATACACGAGTGGCGAGTCTTTTTTTGTGTTCATTTGTAAAAGATTTTTTTTTTCTTGACGGTGACTAGTAGTACATTTATATACCATGGTTTTATTAAAAAAAGGATGACGAAATTTACAGTATCACTTGGTTTTGCATTTACAACAAAGCCTCGTAATATTTTCCAATCAAAAAGTATATTCATCTTCAAACTTAAATAATTTTAACGTTATTTTATTCTCGATCCACAAGTAGTTTAAGTTGAGCAGTATGACAACTGTTAAACAGTGGAATATTTTAAGGAACTATAAATAAATACATGAGCAGAAAGAACAGAGAAAGAAAGATGAGAGGGAGCGTGAAAGATACTAATTGCTATTACAAAGTTTTAACGAAACAGTTAAGTTCTCTGCTTAGTACTATACCGTCTTTGCAAGCTTACAGTTAAAACCTGATATTTAAGAGAAACAAGAGGGAATAAAGTTCAAGCAAAGGTTAATAACAATGCCTCGATTGTAGAAGTAATGTGACGAAGCAAAGGCAAGACGTTAATTAAATGTTTTTACCGTTGATAAAGTGAAATACCTTAAATTAATAAATAAAGCATCCGATACTGCGGTACAGTCTTGTAACAAAGGATAGAATACAAAAGGGGTTAATATTTGTGTAAATATAGGCTCTTGATGCCAGTCACGGTTTTCTGTAAGCCTACCGAGAGCGAAATTGCTCGCACTCGCCGAAAATTTCGACTTATTATTTAAAATATCCATTACTCTTATTTTTAACCTGTAATTCCATTTGTTTGAGGTAGCACTGCTGATGAATTAAAAAGCTACACTAATATTGTAATAACGAACATAAGGTTTTTCCATACATAATATAAATAATGAAAACACGAACTTTGAAAATATGGAATAGGTAGTAACAATGATCACTAAAAAATATCTAACTAGGGGTTTTCTATTATTTATTTTTTTATACTTATTCTATACAATAATATCACTTCGTTTTTGTTTTTGTTTTTTTACTTTCCCCATAGTGGATCATAACAATGAAGCTATCAAACGGCTTTTGTGCACAATCCGTCGAGCGAATAAATTGCCGGCAGATGAATTTTCGTTTTGACGGAGAAATCGCTGACCACGGCTAAGTGGTTACAATGGGGGCAATAATTAAGAAGTTATAGAAATCAAGCACCAAGTCGGGCTCGGTTGGTTGGCTGTCTCTTCGGAGGACACCGTCAGGCGCAATTAGAGCCGGGAAAGCGAAGGATGTACAAGTTGGAGGGTTAATTGATCCTCGAAATGAAGAGACAATTACAAAATGATGATTTTCAACTTTCCCTCTTTCATTAACAGTCAAACTCCGACTATAGAGGTTGACTTTTCAGTCCCCTACCAGGATTAATCTCAAAATAGTAATAATTTCGTTGACAGGTCATCACTGGGCGGGTTTTCTATATGTTGAAAACAATACGGGAACAATGAATATTCAGTTTTGTCGTGTAATAATAGTAGAGTTACCCATCACTGCCATACGTCGATTCAATCTAAACAATCGCATTTTCCGACAAATAATAATCTAATTCTGGTTTATGTTCAAACACTGTTGTAACTCAGTTGAAATAATTTTGCACATTCAAAATA
The DNA here is from genome assembly GCA_039619505.1 of Cimex hemipterus. Taxonomy (NCBI): domain Eukaryota; kingdom Metazoa; phylum Arthropoda; class Insecta; order Hemiptera; family Cimicidae; genus Cimex; species Cimex hemipterus. Next base: position 17,669,822 of record CM077114.1, on the reverse strand, counting down.
GTCGGTTGTGATTACTGCGTAACAAAAATTTGACTCCTTTATATATTATCTATGTGTGTATTACTATTTTGGTACATTTTAGTAATATTTTGGTATTACTTTGGTGTGAAGATGATAGTGTTGTGGATACTAAAGAAGCAGTACTCCACAGACACTGAAGCTTTCTAGCTTATTATACCTTCCTAGTTCCCCTGTTCTGTGTATTCGATGCAATCCTTCTTCTCAAAAGTATTAGGTCATTGACTATTGCCGTTGAAATTTCATTCCTCTATCCATGGTCTATTTTGTTCAAAGGACAAATTTAACAAATTCGCAGGAGCTGAAATTGCTCTAGTTGATTAATAGGTTAAAAAACGATCCAGAAAAATTTTCTTTCCTGACCGTCAAGGACTAATTAATTGAATATTTTATACTACTTAAGAAGAAAGTACAGTTTAAACGGAAATGGGAAGTATTTTTTTAATAAAGGTCAAATGTTGGGTTTTTTAACAGGAAAAACATGGCAAATTCAAAAGTGCTTATTGTCTAAATAAACCAACCCTATTTCCTTGAACATCTCTTACAGCTCGTATCGATTGGAAAAGCTAAAGAGCATTCGGAAAGGAACGACACGGTGATCCCAGTGATCTTGTAGATCCTGATTCCAATCTACTGCCAACTTCTAACAAAGATAGGAGAAAACCCCGTAAGAAGAAACGCGTCTATTTAAATTTTATAAACACGGTAAATCGCTTTCTTGTAAATCGCATTGTTGTCGCTTTTAAAATACTTATTATTTATAAATAAGCTTACTGAGAGTTCAGAAATCACTGTTAAGTTTTTGTTTATGGAAAAAAGTATATTGTAAACGAGTAAATTTACCTATCGCACTGTTTAAACTTAAATAGAATGCATTAAAGAAAAGGGTCAGACATGTTGATTTTTTTTATGTAGGTTTAAAACGAACTATTTTATTTTCTATCCTCAATCGTGATGAGTTCAAATTTATGATTCAAATCTCTGAACTGATTACGCCTACTTTAATACGTGAGGCTACAAAGAAAGTTAAGTAGTATTTTTAAGATGTAAGCATTTAATATAGTATCGATAATATGATGACCAGACCGGGGAGCAACACTCAAGAATGGACCTTCGATACTATGAGACTATTAAACAACTTATGCTATCCAAACCAACGGAATTCCCGTTTTAAGAAGCCGAGGATTTTTAAGCATTTATTTACTTAATAGGCTCCTCAAAACTTTCTATTTATTTATTTATTCTTTAAATTTTATTTGCAGCCTATTCTTTTTTCACACGGTGTCAGCACTAACACTAATGCCATCGTTGTACCCCGGAGAACTCATGCTTTAAGAAACCAGCCGATATTGGGACTCAGTGTGAAGGATTAGGGGATAAGGAGGTCTCGAGGCAATCGTCGATTAAGGCGATGTGGCGACTTCTCGGAATGAGAATGTGTAAAGAAGGAAGCAGCGAAGTAAGATTGATGTGGAGAACTTTACTTCGAAGACTTCTAGGATCGAATCTCCCTTGACCGTCAAAACTAAACTAACCTTTTAGAAAACTACTGCGACAACTTTGAACATAGAGAGAGTGGGAGTTCTTCGAAGCCATTCAAACCTTCCAATCAAAAAGCCTCATACAATCCAATCTTTTTACCACGCCACGAAACTCACTATCCAAAAACCTCCAGAATCCAAACGTTTCCCACCAAACTTTCAATCCATCCTAACCCTTCAGCGCGCGCAATACTTTCCTATTCTAGAACACTCCAACAGGTAGACTTAATCCACGATACAATCCTCTTAATACATCACACAAAGTGCCAGTATTGGCTGGTTTCTCATTGGGATGCAGCGCTGAAAAAGTTTTGTGATCTGATTTCATATTAACTCAGTTAAATTAGGCGTCTTAGTTTTTGTTTTGTAATTTATCTAATTGGCCAATAATGAAATGGTAAGGTAAAAAAACTTTTTTAATAAATCCTATTGGAAGTTACTAAAGATTTTAATCTTAAGAAATGCTTAAGAAATGCTGCTAATCTATTACTATATTAGACGAATGAGGCATCAATTTGGGAGGCACAATTTTTTTTCAAGAGTCTTTGTAATTATAGAAATTTTACTAGTTATTCTATACTTTTTAACGACAGATGGGATTTCATCATTAAAATTAGGTGTAATGAAACAATTTTTCCATTTAAATGGAAATATGCTTTCGATTAAAGATATGGTGGAAAGTAAGAGCCTTTGAATATCTACTATTATGAAGTAACGGTTGAGAAATTTTATCGGGTCAAGTGATGATTGAAGAATTTTTCTCCTCCTATTTTGAATATAGGACCAGAAACTCTTGAGATTAGTAAGAAAATCGTGTTGCGAAAAGCGTAAATAATTTGTTATAATTCACTAAAGCATGAATTTTAATTGAAAAAAAAACACATTATAAATAATATTAATATATTATATCCTACAATATATTACCAATGATAATTATCATATTATTAAATGTGTTGGTGCCACGCGATAACAACAAAAATTTAAATTTTAATTAAAAAAATAATAGGTAAGAACAAACATGCACTTTAGATTCGATGATACGATTTCCCCCAGTGGTGCTGACAACGAATTATATTCCCAATTATGATAACATTATAATATCAATATTTATTTTTTTATTCTTAAAACCTGTGGAAATAAATAACAATATTTTTTCAGTGATAATGGCAGAAATAATAATTTTTTCGAAATGTCGTGAAATTTAGACCACATTGTCGAAAACCAAATAAAAAAAGAATATATTCTTATTTCCTTCTTTTTTCTTGCATATTTGTCATTTTATTATATCAGTAATAATAAAAGTCGTTATGTTTTATTACGACAAAACACATGAGTTACAAGAAATTAAGTGGAGACGTACTCATGGCCAATCGATAAATTTTTTATGACAGTAAAAACGCATTAAATCAATTTTATAAATTAATTTTTATAATTATTATTAATTTATAAACAAAAATATTAGTACGTATCCTATTTTTTTAAGCATAACGCACCCCTTTTTTCAAAATAAAATTAATTATGTCTGTAAACTTTGCTGTTGTTTCGTTTTGTTTCTACATAGATTATTATGTATGAAAGTGTGAACGAACAAAGTTAATGTTCTTTGAAGTGTCAATGACCACACTCCCAATACTACAAAGGCCATGTGAAAAGAATATTATCTCTTCCCAACAATGCGCCCAATTATGCCATCTGTTCAAAAAGTAATATTCAAGTTTATTTCTTTTTACGTTTAAATTACATTCCACCTTTATTGCCAAAACATTCAATGATCATAACTTAATTACTCATGATGTGTGAGGTTAAGTTCTGGATGGAAATAGAGCGGGAACTCGAAATCCCCATTGATTTAGATAGATTCATTGTTGAATATCTTGGTGGCATCGCGTTTTCCCACTGCATGGAACACATCGTGCAATCTTTCTCTACATGTCGAGCAAATACGCGGGCTTTGAGACAAAAGTAAGTGTCCGAGCGTCAACCTTGCGTGTACAATTGTTAATTGACTGAGGATGACCCCTTATTCAAATCCACCTTTTATTTATATATTACTCTTTATCTAGATTGTATCACATTATTATTGTAATCTTTTTTTTTTAATACTAAACATAAATAGTAACACAAGCTCTTACGTCGTTGAAATAAAAATGAAATGGGCTTTCCTCTATATATATTTTCTCTGTTTATTGTGTTATCTGTTCATCCTTTATAATTTGTCTACATCTCTTTTGATTTTTCCTTTTACGGGCTGGATAATCACATGTCGTAGGTTTTTCTTCAAGAACAAAATCCTGTATTGTTTTTTATTTTTTAATATTTTTTATGATATCGATTTCGTGGGCTTCCACCTCCGCTCTTCAGTTTTACTCTCTAAAATATCAAATTAGTATCGGTTTTAATCTTACAACGTTTATATAATTTATTCTTAATCAATTTATTCTTCCGAGCTAGCATATATAAACCTGATAGGTTCTCTACTCGTTATAGGCTGTGCTTACTTATTACTAATTACGGTTTTATTTTATTTAAATTTATGTTTATGTTCTTAAAATTATTTTTGTACATTGTTAATGTTTATTGTTGACAAATTTTGTTTTGATATTGTTGAACGTTGATGTAATTGTTATCTATACTGATGTAAATGTTTTCCAACTCTAATAGTTTTACATTTTTTATTGGTTGCACCACCAAAATTTATATCGTATCCGGTATACGTAACATGTTCACTGAAACCTGTGTGGTATTTTTTATTTTTACATCTTGTTTGTTTCAGTTTAGAATTTTATGTAAAACTTTGTAAACTTGTATCGTTTTTCCTATGTAGGCTTTTTGTCAGTTGCATGTTAACCTATAAACTATTTTGCAGTTTTTTCCTAGAGGATTTTTTATTGGAGAAATTGTATACCTTTCCATTGATGTAAGTATAAATCAATAGTCTTTTAACATTTCTTTTTTTGAAAAATTTTATTATTTTTTCAGTTAGTTAGTAATTGTAATATCTATTTGTTATAAAAATTAACAATAAAAAATAAATACATTTTTAAAAATTAAAACGGATCTGTTTGCTAATTCCAACAGACCAATGCGGAAGGTAACGTCGATTTCGACTACTATTTGCCGTTGCTTTTCTGTTTTTGAAACATTTCACTATGGTGAAGTTAACTTTTATATCGACCGTGTATGTGTATCTTTCTTATCGCTTTTAACAAAAGCCCGATTGACAAAGTAGTATTTCAAAAAATATAAAAGGGAAAGACATTGATTTGTTAGCTTTTGATTCGGTTTTCAGTTCCATTCAATAAATATCTCGCACCGTTGAGCTTTTAATGACAATTCTACCGAGGACAAGTAGGAAAAATACGAATGGACAAGGAAACGATCCGATTGTGTTTTTAGGCGGAAGGGTTTGAACAAAGGACATCCCGGTAGCACGGGGAGATTGAGCGGACACGACCGCAAGTCCACTAGGCCGCGTGCTGACGAAAAACTATCTCCAACTCTCCAGTACAGTTACATCTCTAACTGTCGTTGCTGATGAAATGCTAGGATGAGAAAAGCGAAGTTGAGAGAAAAAAATATCCGGCCGGTTACTGGACGATAAAAAGACGAGGAATACCATCCTAGGATTTGGCCTTTCCGGCATTAAAAACTTTTACGCCAAGTCCATTGAGAGGGCTTAATTAGATTTAGCTTGCCCCTTGCCAACATCAAAGGGACTTAATATTTCTTTAGTAAAGAGTGTAAAAAAATATTTTCCAAGTGCGACTGCAAGGTTGTCCGTTCATAATTAAAAATTGAATTATCATTAGGCATAAACATTGGCTGGCAGATAAAGTAAAAACTTACTCTTAGAATTATTAATAATGTTAAAAATGTTTTTAAACTCTGGTTTTAATGTAAGATTTCTTCTTCGTGCCCTATCTCAATTGTGATTATGTTTCCAAATTAAAGCTAGTTACGATCTTCCTTGCTCCAAAAACAAATCTTCAAATTCCCAAATTTTTTGTGCACTTTATTTTTACATAGTACAAATAAAATTCTTGATATGCACAATCGTAAAATGAAAACAAAATCTGGCAATACAAAAATTAAAAATTCTGACCTAGGGGGTATGAAGAATCACCCAGTGGTGGCTCATTTTGGCTTAAATGCTACGCCTGGCTGCACAGTAGATCGTACGGCCTCTGCCACTTTTATCTCGTAGGGGAAAGTGCAGGACATTACTTAAAACTGGGGATTTGAGTGTAATAGAATGGAGTTGAGTAATTTTAAGACATCTTTCAAAAAAGAACGTTTGAAGCCTTTTTGGTTGGTTATGTAGAAGGAAGCGTTTATTATTTTTCGGGGGATTTGGAACGTGTTGAACCCAGGTGAGTTCGATTTTCAAATGGGCTTTATCAGGTGTTCTGTATTTAGTTTTCATCGTTTCTCGAGAAGTCGTGACCTATTGTTCAACAGGGTTACCCTGATTTTCACAAAATTTTAACGGAAGAATGAATTGCCCTGAAGGGTTATTGAGATGGAAGAAGAACGAGGTTTTGTCTGTTACTTCTTTATCCTTTCATTTGAATTTAGACGGGGTGCTCTTTTTACATACTCCCAATTGACGAAGTATGTTCGCCTTGAACTACGTACTCGAGTATCAATAATTTCCTCATACCCGACGAAATTTATACCGGTAGAAATCGATAGTAGGACACTTACTTATTACTTCTGTCGAAATAAAAAAAAATATCGATGACGATACAATGTAGTTGATAAAAGTGAACGCAAACAACAAAATGGTCACATTAAAAAGAGCAATTTGTCGGCTAATGAGTTCTATAGACTTCTATTATGCACTAGGTTTTTATATAAACAATGGATCTTTTTATTGTGACATTGATCAATGCAAGACGGAACTTTTACACGGGGGCAAAAACTCCTATTTCAAAACTTTTCCTGATTGATCTGAAATCTTTATCCACCCCTATAAAAATGTGCCGGTAAATTTCGACTCTCCGCCTTGGAATAATCCCGGAGTTACGACCGGTTCCGTTCACCGGTTCGTCGTCTTATTCGTGACTGTCGACTTCTTCTCTTTAATTTCACTCTTAGTTCGGAAGAGGGGAAAAAATCTGTGCTGCGCCCTTGGTACTTCCTAAAAGAAAGTACAATCCGAAAGAAACTCTGCCTTATTAAAACTTAGTCTGTAGGGTTAATGGAAAAAGTAAAGTAAAATTAATCTCTGTAATTAGTATGTTTAGAGAGGTGGAAAGCTAAGACCGTTATCGGCAAATTGGTTCTTACTCTGCCTAATCATCAGATCTTTTTCAACCTAAAGGCAGTCCCTTTTTAGTATTCCTTAAACGATTTCCAACTATGCGATCGTCCTGCATACAGTTGTCAATGCAATTACAGGATTCAACAATCAGGGGTTCCATCGGCCCCACGTGACTCGTTTAGCAATTTTACGACGATCTACGTTTACTAATCGTTCTCAAAAACGGTAGAAATCAGAGAGACGATTATCGCCAACAAAGCTGATATTTTATTACCACATTAGAATTAAGAGTGGTTGTACTAGAAACATATGCCAAACCGCTAAAAAGTTGCCTTGATTCAATTTTTTAACAAAAATGTATGTTTAAAATGACTAAAATTACTAAAATCTATATCATAAATGTTAATGCTTTCACAACACAACTCGAAAGAGTGCAAATTTAATTATTAACTATATATCCATGAAGAGTCGATGCAGTCACGACCATGTCGTATTACGATGTTGCAGTCGGAGTTGAGATCGTTACTTTCCGACACATGAACTGCTTTTCCCAACAGTCTTATAGCAAATACATTACCGAATCAAATGATCATATTCTCTTAAATTGGTAATTTTTTCTGGGTCGAATACAAACGAAAAGCATATAATATTTGTGCAATACGCTTTTTCTCAGGATGCTGCGTTTACTTAGCGACCTGAGAACTATTTTTGATGAAACTGGCCCTTACATTATCTGTTAGTAATGAAATACTCCCCGTCCACTCTCATCAAACGCGGTAGCGTGTTCGTCTTAGGGTGAAGACTCGTTAATAGAGGTTTATTTCGTTTCAACTATGTAGTTATTGGCATCATCAATCTCTTCATTCCCGTCAATAATATTCAAGGCAAATTGAAGATTAGACTAGCCTGTGATACGGTCATCACTAGACCCTGAATGTTTTACCATAGATTCCAACCAAGCTGTTCGTTAACTGTGTATACATAAATTTCGAAATTAAATTTACAGATTAACGGACTATTTTTAGTTTTTAGTTTGAATTTTAAAAATCAACATTTTCATAATCAAGGTTTTTAGTTGAGATAAAAAAGTCAGTGTCGCGAACGGGATTCGAACACACGACCTTCGACTAGATACGCCGCTACTCTACAACTTGAACTATCGTGACTTCGATCCAGTCGACCTTTGTCGTGACATTCGTCACCGAGAATCAAATAAATTACATGACATTTGAAAAATGGCAGAAAGGAGGGAAAATTCAAAAGGTGGGTTGAGATGGGTAGTAAGTGTCCGAGTGGATCGACCTCATGATAGCTCAAGTGGTAGGGGAACAGCGTATCAAGCCGATGGTCGTGGGTTCGAATCCCGTTCGTGACACTGACGTTTTATCTTAACTAAAACTTTAATTGATTGAATGATATTGATTGGTCAAGTGAACTACAAAACTAGTGAATTTTCATAATTGTTTAAACCAATTTTTCTCTCATGTAGTGTAAAATGTTTGGAGAAGTGTATTTACCAAAGCTTTTGACAAAGATAACCTTAAATATACAACAAAAAACAAAGCAAATACTGAATGAGCAACTCAAGCATTATTTTACGTTTTAAAAAAAACATCAATTTCTTTACTTTCAAAACTTTCCTAAACTTTAAAAGAAAATTGCTTTTTTCCGAACATCTCTTGAAGATTATAATAACCCTATTACATTTTCAGAACAGGGCAACACTCATAATGTAAATACTCTAAAACTAGAAAAAAAAATCTGGTTTAGATACATCATTTAAAAGGCTAGAATATGAAATACCACCAAATTTTTATGCGTAACTAGTTGTTTTAGTGTTAGTTATTCATATAAGGAATAAAACAGTAATTTATGAACTTATAATAAATTTTCAGTACACAACTATTTTCAATGAACTTATAATACGTGATGTGCATTTTACATTTTACAAGTTTGATTGTTTGAATCACAAATTGTAAACAACCTAAATTGATCTGCTAGGGATGATTTAATTCACCTTGGTATTTCTAATTTAAGTTAACAATAAGTAGAATGAGTAATTTTGTTGCGGAATGTAGAGTACCCCATATCACTACCAAATTAGTTTAATTATCAATTGCTATTTGATTATCAATAAATCAATCATTGAGACATTTATACTTGATACTAAAAAAGGCAATCTTTCAAATAATCCTCTCTCAATAAGGCAATTAATGTCCGTAAAAGAAGAGCTAGAAACCAATGGCAACATACTAGAGTCATTGACAAATTTTTGAGCAAATTGAAAAAAATAAAATAAAACAATTCAAGCGAACCAAAGTAAAGAAGTATCCAAATATTCATTCAGCAGATATAATTGATAAAATTAATTAAAATATTACAAAGTTTGTTAACAGAGGATGGGAGTACTACCTCTCAGGAATGACGAAGGAACTTCGATAGTTTAAGTTAAAGAAAAGTCCAAAACATTTACGGAACTCGCGAGGACATTCAAACCTCAAGATTAAACGACGATAAAATAATATAAAAGGCGATTCGCTACTCGTACGACAAAGTTCGTCATATGCTTCTACACCTCAAATCCAACAAAACAGTTCATATGAACCACATCGTTCCTATTTTGAACCCTTTTGCAGATATTCAACAATTTTCAAGTTTTTGTTTTTTCATCTATCTACAGTTTTTGTCATAAATCTACTAGTAGTCTTGAACTAATCTTTTGTTTTTGTGAGGGATCTACAAAAACATTGATAGACAGTTAAATTCCCTTTAAGGAGGCACCCTTCTAGAACTTTCAAATTAATTTTTGGCAAAAACAAAACAAACCCTAAATTTTTCAAAAGCTGATTAATTTAAAACTAGAAAAAACTACTTGTAACATGATTGGAAAGATTCACGGTAGAGGGCAAATTTCATACTTTCTAACGGTAATACACTTTTTAATTACATGGAACAAATAGGCAGAAATTGTATGCTAAATGGGAAACGTGGAGTATGACTGATTAAGATTTAAGACGTATATTCCAATTTTGTTTAAAATGCGTAACATATGCTGAAAATTAAGAAAAACCATTCTAATTTCTACACTTTCTTCACTTTTACATCCTATATATGTATTTCATTATCTAGCATCTCAAGATGGTTGGTGGTGGATTAATGATCATATTTTCTTTTTCGACGTTTCGGCATCATTATAATGTGTTTTCATATGAAAAAATACTTTAAATTGTATATACATAATTGCGTTAGTTTTATATCATTTGTACGCTTATCATTATTCTTAATAATTACCTTACATTTTATTTAGAATAAGATCGACAAAGTCAAAATAAAATAAAAAATCGAAAATTGAATAAAGAAGGAACCTGAACGATGTAAAAGCATAAAAATGTTTTAGGCAAATTACCAAAACACTCAAATCTTGTTTATTGTATATAGTTGTTAATTCCTTTTTTATTTTATCAGATAGCTACATCTCCACTTGGTTTTCAGATGCCGTGGTAAAGCAGACCAATTCGGAAATTTAATGTTCTTCACAATATTTTTCCTTCTCAAAATTTGTAATATTATATTGCTTAACTATGAAAAATAGATTAGCTATTTTGAGGTCATTTTCATTGATTCCACAGGTGTTCCACGCAAGATAAGCACTTCATCCTCGAACATAAGTTATACTTCCTGTTCTGAAAATAAAACAGGAAAGTATTCAATATACGTCAAGGGCGGAAATCTCTCTCATGGGCAAAAAGTTTTGTTGTCATATGAAAAATAAATTAGGCCTGAGTGGACCATAAGGATCATATTAAGGAAGTACCTGCGAGGAACATATGCTTCCTTCCTCGACATCTGTACGGTCGACCTGCCCTTTCGAGCTTTCACATCCCTTCCCATATAAGTAGAGCACATGGATTTTAAGAGAGAAAAAAACACACACAAAGCTTCCTGATACACTTGCCACACGCCATCGATGGGAAAAATTCTTGCAAGGGCGATTCTGTAACCAATTTCCAAATTGGAAAGATAAGGTCAAATGTGATCCGGAACAAATTGAACGTAGGATAATAAATACCCCTCTGTGTTATGTGATAAATGTGACGTAATCTAAGCCATAATAAATCACCTATAACACTCCGCATTTGGTTGGAAATTGTATGATAGACCTCGGTATTTCGACCTAGGCCCTGGGATATCTGCATTGATTAATCAACTGTTGACAGTCCGACGCCTACCGAAAAGAGACACCTCACCAATCCGGTGATGAATTCCTGATTAGGGGGAATCTGTCTCTCTAACAATCCGGATCGCTGTAGGTGCAATATTGGTTTACACATCATACCCTACTGTTATTAAGATTGATTGCTTCGATTTTCCTAAGAAAAGGATATTTTCAATGTCTTTAATAACGTCTCTTATTTTTTAATATTATTCGGATTTTATGCATCGGCATTAGAAAGTATCTTTTAAACGATTCAATCAAATCTGGATATAAAAAAATCTTTTATCAATACCCGTTCAAAATTATACATGATACGAACAATTTTCATTTGTAATTACGCCATTTTGCATAATTAAACAACTGGTCTTTCGTCATTTGGTCCGATCAATAATCATGTTTTCCCAGTCCTTACAAAAGTAAACAAATGTTGTCCATGGTTTTCAGTTGACAATAGATTGAAAATTTAGACTCGGGGAATTGAAAACTTTGACTGCTTGTAAAAGCAAAACAATATTGCTTTGAACAATTGTTTTCAATTTCAATTATTCTCATTTTAAACTATTATTTCTATTAACCATCGTCTATCGGTTAACATCGGTTAAATCTATTTTTTGTGTATGGGTAAATTAATTAGAGAACACTTCTTCATTTCAACATATTCTTAGTAATAAATCATAATAATATTCATATTATGAAATTAAGTATTTTTATTTACTCAATTTATATCTATGAACTAACCATTTGGAAATGAAATTATTAATCTCTGATCAATAACTTTGTCTATGGGATATTTAAACTTATATATGCTTCAGGTTCTTATTGTTAATACAATACTACTAATATTTCGTCTAAATTAAAACACTGTTAAATACTTATAAGAATTGTTAAATTCTTTTTCGGGTAAGAGGAATAATGAACCTGTATTTTGGCATGGACCGCCTGAATTTTTACTGCGATTGTCATTTTTTCCAGGTTCCTTCAGATCATTGTTTCCTTTGGCAGAACTATTGATTATATTTACTTTGTTTAGGCAACGAACAACTTATAGCAATATCTCACTATACTTTTCTGAGAACTGAAGAACGTTCAATGAACGAATGATGTTTGCCCAACCAGGTGAGGTATCTAGAGAGGAGGCTAATCTAGAATCCCCCCTCACGACTTAAAAGATAAGAAACCATATTGAGGCTACATGACAAAAGGTCAAACATAACAGAGGCACATATTTTCGCTATACTAAAAACCAACGTGAACTTATGAACCTGAACGTCGAGTCTTGTTCAAATATTCTACTTTCAACAAATACGAACAGTCAAAAAACCTCAGATATACTCTGTATGAGACATTCAACATATTCTCTGATCTTACCCCTTGCATATATTAAAATATTAAAATCCTTGAAAGATTGATACAAAACATTTATTTAAAATAAGAATTTATAGAATGAAAAGTGGTGGTTTGGGGGTTATTCAGGCCATGACCTTAAGTATGACTTTTTGTAGGAGTAAAAAACGGAATAATCCATCGCCCGTGAATTCCAGATAACGAACAAAAAAGGCTAAGTAGCTTTCTGAGTTTGAAAAATGTCATTTTGTCACTAGTTATTGTCGTGTTTGTCCCCGGGATCGGTCGGACGGACATCGAGGAATGGCACCGAGGGAACAAAGAAGCTCGCCTATGAGCACGTAGCACGGAGGCGTGAAGTTACGTGATCTTCGATCTTCGGTCTCACCACATTTGTCTTAACGCAACTATCTCATGGACGTGTCCCGTCCCATCTGTCAATGGTATTAATTATCTCGGACCCTCTTATCTGTTTACCTTCACGAACAACCTTCGTGCCTGGATTTTCCAGCATGAAGCCCAGTCAATATTGTACATAAAAGGGAGGGGCGAGGGCTGGCTGGCGACTATTTGCCTTATCGAGGCGGATGGAATTCAGTAACCGTTTAAGTACAGGGTATCTCGATGAAAAAGTAATCGAAAGAACGTTCAAACAAACAAAAAATAAATAATATCTGGAAAAATGTCAATACGCGGAATATTGTATTTGTTTTTGTGTATGATATTTGTTTCGCTCAGTCACAAAAATCCGGCTGGAAATGGGAAAAAACTTGTAGTCTCACGTGGATATCAAATGTTTAAATACTTAGTCAACGAATTGATAGTGTTAAGGACAATCCAAGGTAATGACGCTTTTTATGGTTCCTACATTAACTATGCTTATTGTAGGTAGGGTCATCGGGGGATAAGTATAGGTATAAAAGAGGCCTCCTGCACCTCAACCTTAGTAGATTAACGTTAGATAGACAGTTTATGCTCGTCTAATTTTATAAATATCTGACAAGCCTTAAGTCCATAGGCTTGCCATCGGCTCCTTATTGTAGGATCTTGCTTGGGGCTCCTTCCCGGTGCAAGTTTCTTCTTAAGCGGCGAGTCCCACAAGAATCTTGGTTCTATACCCTCCAGTAATTCCTCTGTAAGTCTTGCACATGGCTCTTGTATGAATCTTTTCGGGGGGGGCCTCATGTCAGGGGTACTGTAGCCGATTTGTGAAAGTTGCTAGGCCATAATATGTTTAGGGATCGAGAGAATCCATATTTGATATTGAAAAACCGTAGCGTATTTACCTAGATGTAGATGTTGATGTACTAGTCGAGGTGTGTATTTTACTGAACCCTTTAACAGCTGTTAAATCCCCTGTACTGAGCTTAAATGCATACCGGTGAGTTATAGTTGATGAAGGAACTTGGCTAATAGGCCCAGTTTCTATGGTTGAATCTCTTTTACTGTTACATTCGGTGGTATAACAATCGGTGCCTTCTACTCCCATATGTCCTGGGACCCAGCGTCTGACCGTTTTTGAACCGTAATTTTACAAGTATGAATTGGTTTTCACAGGTATTTCTTTATCCTTGGCATGCCAACTTCCTGTATCTCCTCAGTTTTCGTTGATACGGCCTGTCCTTGCAGTTGGCTGTCCGTTTGTAAGCCAGTACACCACTGTAGTTTTTTTTATATATCTATTTAATGGAAATATTTTTAAGATTTGTCAAAACTATAGGAGGAGTTAAAGGTGTTATTTGTCTGTTATTATTATGTAATTATTAATTCCAATCTTCATGAAAAGACGGTTGCGAAGAGAAATCAAACTTTACATATATTGAACTCAATCAATATTTAATTGATAAACAGCGCCTTATCAAAATTTCGTTGTTATATGATAACTAAGTGAAAAAAATTCATAACAAAAATGTTTTGTCAGTGAACAAATTGCATAGATCCATCAAAGGCTGAAACTATCAATTCAAATTACACATGCAAGTAAAATATAAAGTAGAATAAAGTGCTACTCATACGGAGGAATTAAATACCCGTAGGGTATCGCGGACGAGCTGACATTGCAAAAACGAGTCGCTCGCCCTAACCACTTGGCCACCGTGGTCTTTATTGAATTTTGTATCTGTTGTAATAGTGTAAAAAAACAATTGTTCTATCATCTGCTTTCAAATGGTTAAAAAAGATAACAGAAATGTTATTATTTAATAAAAACATTTTTGTTATTAGAATTAGTAAATAATAATTCAAGGCTAAAATTGGTAAAACAAACGAAAACCCCTTGGCACATCAGTTTTAAAAATGACGAGAGCCAAGAATAAAGAAAGCCTGAAATCAGTCACTTTTATTTCAACACATTAAAAATTGGTATACAGTTTTAACATTCGCTATTTTAGTACTCGTCAGCGAATTAAATCGCAAGAGTGAAAATATCTGGTTGTAAATTTTTCCGTAGTATACCTCGAATGTCACTAGCACTATCAGTTACATCTCTCGAAAGATAACAAATCTACAAATAAATAACCACAGCAATGTATGTGGGCCGGGTCGGCAGAGAAGCTCTCACAGATTAAAAGCACTGACGATAGGTGGCCCTCTGGGGATCTGAATCGTAGAAGAAGGATCATCCTCACCCAATTAAGGATGGACCATGTGATGTTGGCACACGGACACTTATTTTTGAGTCAAAGCCCGTGTATATGTCCGACAGGTTGCGAAAGATTTCTTGGTGTTTCTAATTGAATGAATAGTGTGTCATTACATTCAGAAAATAATGTATTTAAGACGGAGCGAGAGTGTAAATGGACTTGAATCTAAGAACAGCATGAGTTGGGCGATGAATAGTGCTAGCTGTTGAGAGCCACGTAGCCGGACTCGTTGATTAGACAGGTAAGACATAGGTTAACCCGGACTGCCAACTAGAGGTGTTTGATTTTCGAGGCCTGCCGGCAATTTATAGTAAATTACAAAGCTTGGAATTGAACTGTGAGAAGTGTAAGGTTTGACTTACAAAAATCAAAATCCACAACATTTCTTTTACTTCAGTCATAAAAACAAATCTGTTGAGTATTCCTCTGAAGTATATTAAACTTAAATATAATTTCGTGAAAACGACAAAATAAAAGTCCGATATAACCATTTACCATTTGCTTCAGTCAAGTAATTTAATTTAATTCGTATGTGCTAAGGATATGCAATTTATTATGCTTTTGCTGCCTATTTTCGTAACGACAATAAAATATTTCAAGAGTATCAAATTGTGTTAGTACATTTAACCGTTCATTCAGTCAAATTTATAATAATGCAAATAATAATTTAATAAAGACTATTTTCGGTTAAAAACTAAATCTAACACCCCAAGACCTTTAAGTATTAATGGGTTGTCATTATTTCATGTATAAAATACAAGTGATCAAAAGTCCTTCTTTTTGGATTAAAGGTATAAGATCCCAACAGCAATTTAGATTATCTTGATATATTCAAACGAGTGAGTTCACGTCACTATTAAGACTGGATTTATGTTTTTATTCCATTCTTAAGTCCTAAGTATGTTAAATGGTCAGGATAGAGTTGAATTTAAATAGTGTGGTTTTTATCATGCATATTCACTGACAAAAGTGAGTGTAACGTTACGTTTAAAAAAATGTAATGGCCATTTTATTACCTTTCATGTAAAGTCTTGTTAATACAAAGAGATTTGTAATTTTAAGTTCTTTTAATTTAAAAAAATTCCAAATTTACGCAAAACTACGTATTTAAATCCGGGTTCTCCTTCCTAATTCAGTTCAACACCTCCCCCTGAAAACATATACTTTTCCTTTATCTAGTTCACGTGTCTTTGGAATAAAAGATATGTTTAAGAAATGTCGAAAATATAATATTTTGCATGGACAATTTCTAACAATAGTCTCACAAACCCTTTACAAAAAAATCCTTAATCGTACAAATTGGGTTTAAAGTAGATATATTAATTAATAAGAGGTTGTAAAATTTTGGAAATATCCAAAACTATCATGCAATTTATTTAATCATTATAACCACTATTTATTTATTTAAAAGGAAATAAATTTTGGCTAATATAAACAATTTTTAAAATGTTTTCGGACAGTAATGAAAGCACAATAAAGGCCAAAAACGTGCCTGGGGCGAAAGCAAAACAAAAAATCCAGTACTTTTCTACAAAACATTCAATAAAATATTGATGGGCTAATCGAGCATTCATAAATTCAGGGTATTTTTCTCCGCTGGGAAAAAATCTCTTTTGTATTTCAATATTGACTAAATTATAAAATATTTTTATATATATTTAGAACGGAAGAAATTGGTGTTTTTATTTAATCATATTTTGTTTTTGAAGTGCCCCTTCCTGAGTTTAGGGTAAGTTGTCCTTATTTATCTTTTTCCCTTTTTGGGACTGACTTTATTTGAGGTTTAAAACTTTACTTTACCATGGTCAGCCTTAAATTTCAGAGTGAACTGAAATTGAAGGGAATCTTTGAGCTAATAAATTGTTAAGAAAAACATTTGCCGCTCCAGCATTTTTTAAAATTTATTTTAATATGACTATATCTGTCATATTAATTGGTTAAATATATAGATAGTAACGAACAGACATTTCTCAATAAAGCATAAAATAGATTAAATGACAAAAGAAACTGACTGTCCAAATTCAGAATTGTAAAATTTACTATAAAAAATTGGATCCATGATTGAGATAAATTACATTATTATGTACATAAAGATCAAGTTAACATGAACGTAGATCACATTATTTCCTGAAGGAACAAAAAAACTCTGGAAATATATTCGAACAAGTTAAACGTGGCTCTGAAAATATCTTTACACTTTCAATTAAAACCATCGGACGGCACCAGTAAAGTGATCAGAGCCGATCGGCTCTACATGTAACCTACATCTTTTTTTTAATTGTTACTACGCTTTTTTAAAAAGATTGTCCTAATGTGAGTAGGAACCATCTTTTTTAAAAAGGATTGAACTCCACACTCACCCCATCATTTATAATTTCTTTTGTTACTATATATTTCCAATTTGAGCATACGACTGTGTGATGGGGCCAATTCACATATAGATAAAATTCCGACCTTCCAAAGCATTATGGTTCCTACGTATCATATTTTTTTAGATTGATGAATATTTCGTTTTGAGCCGATCGTCACTGATCACTTTACTGGTAAGTCTTTTCTCGCTAGTTCTGCCCTCCCTCCGGGTTCAAACGGCAAAAGATGCGTGCACCGTAAGTGAGAATAGTCAAACCCAATAAGGAATATAAAGAACAGTGTAACACATAATATTAACACTTTTATTTCCGAACATTGCACACAAGGTCAAATTTCCCCAGTTTGCCAAAGACTAGCTAATCCTGAGTATTTAATGCCTTAATTTTCATTCATTTCACGCGTGTATTGGCAACAGTGATTTATTCGGCGCAAATCTTAAATTACCTTTTATCGTTTGTTATATTTGGCAGTCATAAAATTTATCATATCCAGATTATAATTGAACACTTTCTTGCACAAAGTTGTTTCAGAGCAATTTCAACTTTGGCAATTTTGTTTAAGATTAGCAGGAAATCCAGTGAGTTTAGGACGGGCATAGTTTTGTTCCCATGTGCTTCTGCCCGTGTGTTGGCAACACTGATTTATTGGTGCCAATTTAAACTATCTACCATAAACTCACGAGATTTCATGGTAACCGTTAAGGGTTATCCTTAAAGCGTTAAAGAAGAATTTCCTTAGTGCTATGAAATTCTTCTTATTTGCTGGGCCCGTCTATTCTCGCGTTCTGATTCACAATACATTGGCACCATTTAAAATATTGACGTCTGCGCCGTGGTCAAATTGTAACTTGTTTATTTCGTCTACCTACCCGAATTGTTTATATGAGGACAGGCGGACTTAAACGCTCAAAAACCACGAAATTAAACTAGAAAATTTTGATAAGTCTAGAAGATTATAATTTAAAGCCGATTATTTTAAAAAAGATGTAGCATTCAAAAGGATTGAAGAACCAAACCACTATTTTGCAAAATTAAATATCTTTCCTCAATACGAAGGAGTTGTTTTATCAGTTTTTTATTCGACCAAGCGAAATGACGGGAAGAGGATGGGGTCAATCCAGGGAATTTCATATCTGTGTTTCTTTGAATTTGAGCTTGCCTTTGTGGGAGGAGGAGGAGCTGGGACTGTTGAACCGTGTAATAGTGTAAGACAAAAGAGAGCAGGTGTGATGTGTACGTGAGGGGGTCCCCTGGCCAAAGGATAAGTCTACCACCCGGCCGGGCGTCACGTTCGACACCTTCTCAAGGGAATAAAACCATTACCCGCTCCCCGCATATCTGTCTTTTTGGGTCGCGACCCGAATTATCCCAGGTGGGACGAGAACAAAAAAAAACTGGGGAAATAGCCGTCGAGGAAATATTCATTTGTCCATACCGACAGGAAATCAACCGACTCACTTTGCGGCCTCGAGGCGTCAAAGTTGTAAAAATTACTGTATTTAATACTCAGTGGTTCTTTCCTGTTGACGTATTCCCCCCCCCCAATGATCGATAAGGCCAATGATTCATTGAGCATTAGACGTGTGATTCAAGTTAGTACACCACAAAGTGAATGGGTTATAATAGAAGCCAGTGAAGGTTGGTCAAATTGGGAGCTTCAGTCAAGGTTACGTCAAAATTCAACGAAAATACCGACACAAAAACGATTATATAAAACAAAACGAAGTTGCTGATTTGTTTTCTTTATTTTCTTCTAGCTAACTATATACATAGTTATATGAGGATAAATTATCGGACAGTACAAAATAGGAATATTCTTTAACTTAGTGCAAAAACTTGATACATCTAACCTCGTGGAAAACCATCATAATGCCTCAACGATACAGAAGAGAAATGCAACTTCCCACGGCTTACACACAGAACGAAAGATTCACATTCGAAAATTTGAACGTGTGAAAACATAACACATTAGACACTAAAAAATTCATCAATACACAAATTTGCAACATCAGGTATGCCATCTCTTAACTTAAAAAGATTATATATATTAAAAATAAAAAGGACCGACACACACGTGTTAGCAGGGCGTAAGGCATTCGTACAGAAAGTAAGACTGAATGGCCTTTGTTGGAATAATCAGGCAATAACCAAATTTGCAAAAGCCAAAGCTTCGAGTGGGTCAGCTTCACTGTCATCAGACGACGAATTAGAATCGCAATCGGTAGCAGATCATCCCGGACTCCCTGCACTTACATTTGCCGATTATAGAAAAACTAAGGACGTAGTCACGTGATTTCCTTTTGTCGGGGTTAGAGTTGAGATGTTGGGGATAGCGGGAATGAACTCGCCGATCGGATGGCTAAGACGGCTGTACCGTCTATCTCGCCTTCGGTTGCATCAGTTCAAAATAGACTAAAGGCTGACTCGGAATGCACCATCAGACTTCCTTTGCTGTAGTGTATATTTGAGCGGAGGTGAGTTGCTCTAGCTTGAAAAACTAAACGTGTGATAAGGCGTACGTATCAGGTAGGCCATTAAAAAACCTCATTGTCTATGATATTGCGACCCCCAATGGAAAACGAATGTAGCTTATATTAGCTCAAGGATTACGGCAAAGTATGAGTTTCTGAGACAAGAGATCCGCCGTGTTTTGTGAAGGTAGTGCATCCTATTTAAATTTTACTAAATAATTAAAATCTTCTTATGTGTTTTGTATTGAGTTTGATTTATTATTCATTATCGTACTAACTATTGTATGTAACTACTAATTTTCCTACTAACTGCATTTTTACTGTATACTCTGCCTCAAACTGTAATATCATTTTTGCTAATGAAATTAAGTAATTGTATTTAAGAGTTCGAATGGAGGGCCACATTTTTTTTAATCAATCATTTCGTCACTCCCTAGGATTTTGTTAGTTTTGTCTGTCCCTTCCTTATATCGTTGTATCTCGTTATTCACCGTTCAATATATAATGATGTTCGGTGGTTTGACTTGCACCTTGTACGTCCGATTAAACGACACGGCCGCTGATAGTATTAAAAATATCTTCCGACTTGCAGATGGTCTGATCAAAACGTGGCCCTACGGTAAAATCGAAAGACATAAATTCGCCAAATTGCGCGTATCGAATAGAAATATCGTGTGGAGCCGATTACGTGTTCGATAATTATATTTCAAGTGATGTCAAAGAGCTGAAATGAAATTAAGGCGCTAAGAAACACTAAACCCGTTTTAACGGCGTTGGTATTGAAGATTTGCCAAAAGAAAATCCATTGAAATTTAACGTTACCTTTATTTTGATTGTGACATGTCTTTGATTACATGCATATTAAATAACTGACTGTGACCAAAGTTCAGCCCTCCCTTAAAATAGATATTTTTCCAGGTTTTCTTAATAGGTACAGTCAAGATAGAAATTTAAATAGTTAAGGTTGACTCTGACAAAAAGATTCACAATCGTTACGAAGAACCAATAAATTGTTTTAATCACGGAATGTGACGAACCGATAGACGCCTCCCGGGACCTATACCTTACAGTGACGGGGCCGTGTCAACGTTTAAACTGTTGCTTCCGTCGACGCCCCTATGTAATTATTATATTACATAATTAATGGAGCATGTATTCAAATAACACAAAGCACACACACTTAATGTGGGACATTACAGGTTCGTCACTACGCAGATAACTTGGAGAAAGCATATTTAAAACGGTGGCATTGTTCTCAAATATTTTGTAAATAATTTTTTTTATATCTTTAGTTTCTTTTAAATGTATCGGTTTTGTAATTATGATTATGAAATATGCTATGTTATTTCCTTTATGTTAAGTTGTTCATTGAATTAATGAAATGTATTTTAATTCTTTTTTATGTTGCTATTTCGAACTACTTAAATTCTAATGTTATTTGTATTTCTTATCATGGCTAAGTATGAAAAATGATTGTATTACTTTTTTATATAAATATATTTTCACCAAACCATTAAAACTTCGTACACATACGTAAACATTTTGGCTTGAAAAAAAGATTTCATAAAAACTAACAAGAGAAAATACGATCGTGGAGTCACCGATTTCAATGATACTTTTTATTGATACTACAAATTCGAAATTGTTCGTTATTTTCGTCTTGTGGGTATGAAGATAGTTCTAGAATTCCAGTAGGAAAGAAATATATATTTGGAATTTATTTTTTATTAGATAACGAATTTTGAAATAAACTTTCAGCCTTTCGCAGTCGTATACACCCCAATATATAACATTTAATTACTCACTTCCTGGGATTAACCTCTATACAAGTGTATAATATTTTTCAATATACTAACGTTTTTCAAAATTTCTGTAGCACCTGTGTGAACGCAATTTTATTTTGGTTATTTTTACAGCTAATTTTTTTCTTAGTATCTATTTTTCCACCTGTTAGCTAGACCAAGCTAGGTTTACAGCCCAATTGTTGATGAAATTATGATGAATTAATACTTAACATTTTTGCAAACTATTTAAGAAAATTTTAGTTACCTCTGAGAATCGAACTCTGGAGCTTTGCAAAATGTTGAAGTATATTTAATATTTCTTAGAGAGCAAATGCTCTTTTATAAAACAATTGAAAGTTACTACAATTTTATGCTAATTTTATTCATTCCAAGTCTATATTGTGTTAATCATTGTCCCATTGCTCGAGGAAAAAATAAACTTCAAAGAAAAAAGTTAAACATTTAAATGAGTGTTTCTTTTGGATTTGAGGTTACTTTACAACTTAAATTAAACTATAACATAACGACTTTCAAATTTATTCTCATTATTCATGCTGCGCCGATTGGGTATTCAGGAAACAATTGAGGCTTAGGCGTGGCTTGCTTGAAATATAGGTTAATTGGGTTTTCACTAATACATGTAAATTAGATTCGCGTTGTCTCCTCCGAGACATTCATCAAAGTTACTTTTCAGCATTAAAGTAGATTCACATCGGCAACTTAAGTCATACAAAGAATTTGCTCAACTCAATTCAAGAGGTGTGAAGTGAAAACACCTGATAATCCTAACCGGAATGGCGTCCTAGTTTTCTTCTTTCCTTCAACTCCATAAATCTTTAAGGGACAATTACGATTAATGAGTCCTCGGATATTAAACTGCACGGTTTAATCTAATCGACTCGAAGGCTAATTGAAGTTGGACACGTTCGGAAAAAGACGACGGAAACTTTTGGTATTGATAAAATACATGCGATTGGAATAAATGATACGTAGTTCACAGCTCGTCTGAACCACGATTCAGTTAACTCCTTTTTAATCCACATGCAGTAATTTAACTTTGGAAAACATATTCATTTTACAAATCGAAACTCTTGTACAAATACGCCAAAATACATTATTCTGTTACCAATGAATAATTGATTTATTTACGTTAAGAAGTCCGAAATATTAATTGAAACTACAGATGTATTGAAGAATTCCAGGTATTATCTCGGTAACTAAGAGAAATTTTCAAATTTCAAATAATTATTATTTTTGATATGTTAGTTTAAATTACTTTTATGTTCTAATTACAAAACAGAAAAGATTTCACAAAATTGAGGTTCACAGGATTAAATTTTAAAAACAAGCTCAAATGTTTAAACGTAGATGCAATTTGGATTTTATATCTCTAACAAGCGTTTTTCTCCCTGATAATGTTTTTCTCGGATTAACATGGAAAATGCTGTAATAATTTTTTACATAATTGGGATTAATCATTTATCATACTTTATAAATATAACAGTTCATTGTTTACATTAATTTAAACATCAATTAAACGGAAACCAATTGTTCCTATAGTCCCAAAACAATCCCAGGATATTAACTTGGAATTTTTTTTAAATATACTTTTTTTTTGTTATACGACTAAAACACAAAAATGGCTTTGAGAGAAAATAAAAATGTAAATATAAAAACACAACTTGAAAATTTACACCACTAAAAAATATTTTTATTCAGCACTGTCTTTCCAAAGTTAAAATGTTATAGTCGTTTTAAAATGTTTTTAATCATCTAGCGTTGTTCTCTGTTGGTCTACAAACTTTTGAATTAGGATGTCAACTGACAAATAGCAATGAAAAAATCATCTTGAAAAGAAAATTTAATCGAAAGTTTTTGGAGTCTTTTCTCACACTTTGAATAACTTGGCATCTGAAATTCCAATAAACTTGTACCCATGATTATGTTAATAATATATCAAGTTATTTTGGGAATAGCTTAGAACCTTGAAGTGATTTATATCAAGCTTGATGATGATGAGGAATATGGATTCTAGGAAGTGAGGGGGTGCTTTATATTTCCCAGCACTGCAGCCTTCTGGCTTATTGCACTTTCCACGATCCGTATTGCAGTGCCATCGACACGATCCTCCTCATAATACTCTTATCACTTCTCTGAATACAGCTCTCTTTCTAATTGTAGCCCCCCTTAGAGTTATCTACTCCTCCTTTTGTCTTTCTTGGATGCATTCTGTGATGGGGAACTCTGTTTGATTTTGTCATTCCAAGCAAATACAGTTGTTATTACCAAACTTTAGACGTATTTTAAGTTTATCGACAGGACCTATATTAACTCACACTATGAAAAACATATTTGTACGATCAACCTAACTATATAGGATTTACTAAACTATCTTTAATATGTCTACAGTTTGCCATATTTACGTTTGTACGGCCTACGTCAAATTTTCTTGAAGACTCATCCTAATATTGCCAAGGACTGTAACTATTGCAATCTGTCCCTCCACAGATGATTTCCCTCTACAAGTATGTTTCTCAAAATGTTAAATTAATATAGGGCCTGATGATGAAGTTAAAATAAGTCGAAAGCTTGGCAGTAACAACTGAATTCGCTTTTTTCTTTAAGACCCTACCTTGATCAAGAGAGTTCGTGAGAATTGTTTTTGTCAGGATGAAGTCTTTTATGATTTTCTAAGACAAAATTACAACATTACTTAGGACCTACGTCAAACTTTCGAGAAATAACCACCTTTATCAGGCTTTGAAACTATTACTAAGGATTTAAAATTTAACAAATATAATCAACATCTCTCAATACTCGAAAATTACTGCGACCATAATACATTCTTTGACGGGTATTCGTAAGTAGATATGTATTTATATTTCTTAAACGTTTAAATCGTTTGCAATAATTTCAAAGTTTTGATGATGGAGACATTCCTTAAATGGTTGACAAACGAACTGTGTTTTTCTTTCTTTCAAATTTGACTTAGCGTTGATCTTTTTTATATAAAAAATCGCTACCTAATATAATCGCAAAAAAGGTCCTGGACGTTCAACAAGGGAAAACAAGACCAAACGACCAATAATTCCTAGAAGAAAATGGGGATGTTCACTTCTATTATATTTTTCACAAAGATATTTTTCATAAATACAGCCCTTACGTTGTAGATATATATCTTTTGCTTGGTTTCGGTCTGTCTGCCCATCCTCGCTGATTTTTTTTCTGTCCAGACGGCGACGACATTTCGCCAATGCTTGTGTGATTCCTAAGGAATGAAGTTTTAGATATTTGAGGTCGTTGAGGTGCGGGGAGGCTGTGTAGGTATGAATGTTATTTGTCGGTGTGTTTGATAGATTAGGTCAGGGTCTTTTTGATTGTTGTAGTTAGTCTTTTTAGCCATCGGCCGTTTTATTTTTAAGTTGTCTAATGTTTTAAACTGTGTAAATGATATTTGTGAGTTATGTTAATTTGTGTAGAATTTTTTTTATTGTTGATTGATTTATGTGTATGTATTTCTACGTTGGCAAGTATGTCCATTTTTCATTGTTTTATATTGTGTAGCAGTTTCATACTTGTTTGTATTGTCGATGGTTCGTGGTTATTTTCTATTAGGTAAGTCGCGTAATTCGTCGTTGTGGTTAAATCATTTGATATTTCTTTGTATCAGTCATTTATTTTTCGTCCTGCCTACCCAGTGTCTCCGCATTCCCATGTTAGTGGGCATACTTCATTTTATCTAGTTGCCTATCTTTTGTTTTTATTTTCCTATAATATCTGGTTTTCAGTGCTGTTTTTATGCCTGATTTGTTGAATATGTTCTTCTGTACGTTTTTGTTCCAATTTGTGTGAATGTGATCCATTTTGTGTCTGTTTTTATAGTGTTGTTTTGTTTATTAGTTTGTTGATTGTGTTTCTATTATAGCCATTATGGTGTTCTATGGACTACATTCTTTTTTAATTTTTTTGGTACTTGTCTTTGTTTAATGTTATTGATTTTAGTCTGTCTGTCATGAATTTCAGTGCTGCTATTTTTTGTCTGAGTTGGAGTATGATTTCTGTCTGCTATAATTATGTAATTGTGTTTCATCTTCCTTTTGTGATTGTAAAGTCAAGGAAGTTTATATTGCTGTTTGTTCCTATTTTGCATTTTATGTTTTAGTGTAGTGCGTTCAAGTCTGTTAGTATTTTGTTTATACTGTTGTTGTTGTTAATTCTGTAACATTAAATTTTGCCATAACTTAGAAGAAGTATTTCTCTTTAAAATTTAAAAATATTTCTGAGGGTATGACTGAAGAGAAAATCCCGCAATATATATCTTTGTTTTGTTAGGTACGTTCTTTTATTTATAATGTACGTTATTAGTTTAAAAAGAATGCAGAAAATACGAAAATAAAACTTGTCCGGCATCAATTTTGATTTTTAACATTTTACGAGATATCGGCGGAAGTGATTAAATAAAACTGTTAAACTACGGTTGACCACCATATTCATTGACAAAAGATGAAAACATTTACTGGAAAAGACGATAATGTAATGTGAAACCACGACTGTATGACCGGATAGGTGAACCGCATGTAGAAACAGATAATTTATGCGTTATAAGCCTGAGGGGAAAAACAGATTTGTCCAGAAATCGCCCTTAGTGTTATGAACAATTAACCTCGTAAACCAATTAAGTAATTATACGTTTGGCCCGACCACATCGCTTTTTGTAATTACAGACGTCAACAAATTGCCTTTTGATCCGTCGACGACTTTATTCCGTGGACTCAATTGTTCTCCGTAGATGAGGGTAATTTCTCTGATAAGGGGGTTTTATTGTTTAAACGGGGACGTAGGTTATCTCGCAGGGGTACCTGGTCTGGGTCGCTGTTCTCTAACCGCCGGGGCGCACAAAAAGCAAGATTAAGACCATATGCCTACCCAGAGTATTTTTACTTCTCCTAAGCTCCCAAGTGGTTAAAAGGCCGGAATAAGTCCCGAATACTTTTTGTCGTGGCGGCTTTTAAGCGGATTATTCTGATTGAGGCCGCGTCATTGGTTCTAATGCAAGAGGGTAAGTGCCTTGAAAGCCTATAGTGTGTCCTTCAACAGCATTAAAGATACTCCGCTACCCACGATTCAGCAAACATAGGGTTTATTACATATAAGGGAAAGATCCTCCAGCATCTATTGTAGCTCAGAAACGCAAAAACATTCTCGTCCCGTAATGTAAAGCGTGCTTCTACAAAAGAAGCCTCGGGCCTTTCTACACGTTTTCAGCTTTTTCCCCCTTGCTAAAACCTGCCTGTAATCTCCCATTATTTGATAGAGTAAGAAAAACGTAATTTTGGTTTTAGTTTTTCTTCATAAAAGTATTAAAATCTCTGCTTAAACAAGTTTTCCCATTTTGGAAAAATGTTTAACAGTTAAAAATATTTAATGCTGAGAAAATTACATCGGCCACAATCGCTCAAATTTCGCTCACCGACCTACTAGTACTTTTGTTTAATCTCAATGATTTCCCTACAAGGTTAAAACCTACAAACTTTTGGTTCAAATTAAAAGTCAGAAACTTTTGAATAAGTAACAATGGAAGTTAATGTAATTACTTATTGTCAACGGCCAATTAGGACGTTTAATGTCAATTGACCATTTCCAATCAATAAATGACCAATGTAATTTGTTAATTGTTTGGTTTGGCTAATTGGTCAATAAGAAAATCGAGCAATTAAAATAAACTCACTAGACACTTAAAGCGTGAAAAAGGATTTATATTACACATTTTCAGAGTTGTTTGTTGAGAACAACACTTCTAAATTCTTAAAATAGTAAAACCTATATGCACTTAAAAACTGAAATTATAAAATTGATTCAACTATTAATTACCAATTAAGAGAATTTCAATGGCATTATTATCATTTTCATAAGTAAATCTTCATTGAGAGAACGAGGTATTTTAACCATCGAATATTAATTATGCTCAGCCAAAATTCAATTTTCCTTTGTTGTCAGGATGTTATTAATTATACAAGAATTATCTGTGGTCTGATATTCTAGGCCAACAATTTCTTTTGCAAATCATTTCATTGTTGATTTCAATTCGTGCTCGCCCACTGAATTCATTCATTATTGAACATTTTTTGTTCATCTTGAAAACCTGGAGCTCTTCCTAATTTTCTTCTGACCGTGAAACCGACGTTTCATAGAGTGTTCATATATGAAAGAACAGAATTTGTTTTGTAGAAACGTTTTCACGGAGCTCTACATGGTGCCATCTCGAGAAACATTCCATCGATCTGAATCATGTTTAATGAATAAACTTCATTTGGGAATAGTTTTTGTTTAAAACATTTTTGATCGGAATATTTAAATTATTCCAAACGGCCTCCGAATCAATTACTACTCAAAAGAGTAATTATGCAGATGTCAGACATGATATAGTTCAAAATTACATTTTACACAACATCTAGCTATTTTTTAAGTGATTTTACTTATACCCTGCTGCAATGCTGCAATACATTCTGAAACTATTACACACAGACACGCTGCACCCTGAGGACACATGCCATGAGAAACCAGCCAATGTTTGGTATGGTCTAATATACTATGGAAAAAAATCAGCCTGTGTACTAAAGTATGTGACATTCTTTATGATGAACAAAGGGGCACGGAGGTCGATGAAGGTTGCGTGGCGCAATTTCGGGATGCGGATGTGTTGAATGAGGTGTATAGCAGTTATATAGAGGGAGTGGTTGGTGTGAAGCCTTCGGAGGTCGTTGTGGTTGGTTAGTGGCGTAGTAAAGAGCATTGATGATTTGTCTGAAGTCTTTTGATTGGCAGGGTTGGATACTCTGGATGTTAGATAACTTGGCAGAACCCTACAATTCCAGTCTGTATATACAAAATGGTCACAGTAAAGTATTGTATAAGTGATCTATTACTTTTATGCAAAGTATATAGGATTCGAGTTAGAGAACGAAATTGCGGTGTAGCCCGCGTAGGTGGTGATGATGGTATTAGAATGTCCGATAGAGCAGCAGTATGAATGATATCAAGTATGGGAGCAAGAATGCTCCCTTGTGGCACGCCGGCCGGTATCTGTAAGACTTCCGAGAACTTGTTGCTCAATCTGAAGCAATGGATAAGGACACAGTTTGCTTGAATACTTTGTACAAAACTCTATCACCACCAGTATTTATGCCAAATAATTAAATACCATTAGAATAAAACATAAACATTTTCAAAACCAATATATAAAACTCTTTCTTTATAGTCGTGATTTTCAATTATTAAAATGCCAGAGGGGAATTTGTTATTTTTACTAGTTAAATTTAATTATGAATAAAAAATTTCTGGAATAAATTTCAGAGATGTTTTAGTATAATAAAAGCGTAGCCTTATTAACAGTAATATGTTTACGAACAAAAAACAACACCTTTTCATATCATTTTTTCACCTTAGACGATTCCTTCTTTGTAAAAATCAATCATCCTATAGAGTTATTAGATAAGTTATATTAAACAATGGAGTAAAAATTCGTTAGAATATGAATACGAAAGAGGGCGTCGGTGGCCGCAAAGATTTAGGCACTGCAAGGTCAAGGTCCCGGGTTCGAATTCAGCAGCCCTGCAAAAGAACCCGACATACATACTTTTAAAAAAATTTTACATTTGGACACCGAACCTTGATGGTTCACATAACCTCGTACTACCCTCTTTCTATTTATTTTTTACATATATTTTAATCTAGATATAAACCAAAATAATCACGCCATTGATGCTCTGGAACATTAATAACTTATATAAGTAAAATATGGTTCTATAATGTATTCTTAATTATATGCATTTCTAATATACAGATTTTGAAATAAAGGATATTGTTTGTATAAATAAATATAAATCATAAATTTTAAACTGATTTAAAAATGCCACCAAGAAAACGAGCAACTTTTCGGCTTAACCACTCATTCCCAAAGACCTCATGTCTAAAATAAATTATGATTTCAATTTCTCGTATATTTCAGAAGTTTTAAAATTAATGAAGGAAAGAAATTGATTTATTGTCTATAAATTTAGTCATTTTGTGGTCTTAAATGGGGGTAATTTATTAATTATTCGTTAGCTCTTTTGTAGAAGTAATGTATCCTGTTCCTTTTAAATGTGCAATTAAGCTGAAAGATTGATTTTCCATTAAATCAAGCAGGAGGAAAACTGTTCAAATATTCATTTGATTGTTTGATGATGAAACCGTAATTAATACAAAATACAAGGGGCGGCGTCGCTTCGGATGATTGGATTGGCCGCGGAGGCATCTCTTGTCAACTGTTTAACAAAACGGTACGAACAGCGTTAAGACAAAATGGCGGTATTATCTTTACCGGATATCCAATGGTTGATTTTATTTTATATGTAGCTTAAAAAGGGTTTATAATACAGGTATTAAGAAAAACCTTGTATGAACCATGTTTTACTCGTTTTGTTTGTTTGATTTATAAAATCTGGAGATTCGAACTGTTCTCTTCATATCTCGTTATGTTCAATTTATCATTGTTTAATAATGTTTTAAAAAATCAACACAAATTAAATATTTTAGTCAAGTGCATTGTCAATGTTTTCAACTTTTTGTTCCGAACAAATCGATGAATTTTTTGAGTTTTCGGCATATTTTTTGTATGTTGAGGTTTTCCTTCAGGACACGATAATTTCATTTGAACGAATAACTGACTGTCTCTAAAAATATTATGCCAGAAGATCAAACATTCATCGATTCGTTCTGGCGATATTTAAGTTTTCCTTCAGAACTCGATAATTCCAGTTTATCCAGGAATTGACGGTTCCTAAAATAACATTAAATTAGAAAATCAAAAGTTCATCCATTTGTACTGGAGATATTGAAGTTTTCGTTCAGAGCTCTATAATTTCAATATATTGTGTAATTGATTGTTTCTAAATAAATTATACGAGAAACACAAAAAATCCTAAATTCTTTTGGAGATGTTAAATTTTCGTTCAAGGCTAGATAATTTCAATTTATCGCGGAACTGACTGTTTAAAATAAAATTACATTAGAAAATCAAAAATTCAACGATTTGTTCTATAAAGAAACTATACGAGAAACAAAAAATTCCTTGGTTATTTTGGAGATGTTAAATTTTCGGTCAGAATTCGATAATTTCAATTCATTCTATCACTAACTATTCTAAACAAAATGATACTAGAGAATCAAAAATTCATCCATTTGTTCTGGAGATATTGAAGCTGTCGTGAACAGCTCGATATTGCAATTTATCGTGTAACTAACTGGTTTTTTTTTTAAATTACACCAACAAATCAAAAATTGATGTATTTGTTCTGGAGATATTGAAGTTTTCGTTCAAAACTCGATAATTTCATTCTATCGGGCAAATGATTGTTTCTAAACAACCTTATACCAGAAACACAAAGATTCATCAATTTCTTTTGGTGACATTGAAATTTGTTTTCAAAACTCGGTAATTTCACTTTATCGTGTACCTAACTTTTGTTTTTTAAAGTCAGGTAATTAAAACAATCGACCCAAATTAAATTTTCATATTTTATTCAAGTAAATTTTCAATTTGCTGAACCTAACCTTCGGAACAATCGATTAATTTGTGGGATTGTGGTATCATTTTTTGATATAGAATTTTTCCTCCAAAACTCAATTTATCGTGTAACTATCTTTCTAAAAAGTTATAGCGGAAACTCAATAATAAATTCGTTCTAAATTTATTGAAGTTTTTCTTTAGAATTGCATCATTGTAATTTGTCTTGTAACCGATTATTTCTATTTAAAAAATCAGACAACAAACTTATTGAAGTTGTAACTGCTTGATGATGAGCGTTTAAAGCTCGAAATTTATGTGAGTAGAACATCAATTAGAAAAGTGACTCATTGTTATTGTTTAACTGACAATTAATTGCGGTTTTTGGCTGAGATGAAAAAAAAAGGTTAATGGCACGAAAAGGATTCGAACTCACGACCTTCGGCTAGACACGCCGCTGCTCTACCACCTGAGCTATCATGACATCAACTCCCCATCTCAACCTCACCTTAGGGGTTTTCCCTCCTTGATGTCCGAGTGGTCGAGGTCATGATAACTCAGGTAGTATAGCAGCGGCGTATCGAGCCGAAGGTCGTGTGTTCGAATCCCACTCGTGCCATTAACCTTTTTTTTAATCTCAACCAAAAACCGTAATTAATTGTCATATATTAATTGGTTATATTAGTGGTTCACCACGAAAATAGTGAATAATTATTGTTTAAAGTTAAGTTGTTAAGTTTAAAAAATGAACACAAATTATATATTCATATTTTACTCAAGTAAAATGTTCATTTAAAATAAATATCACTGAGTTAATGTTTTAAGTTCACTATTTAATTGAGGAAAATAACCCTAACTTAGGATATGTCCTGTAGGGTACCTTTACCACCAACTTTAATTTTATTATTTAAGTTTTATTTTAATGATATGATCAATTAAAATTATTGATCTAGATTAT
Source organism: Cimex hemipterus (assembly GCA_039619505.1). Taxonomy (NCBI): domain Eukaryota; kingdom Metazoa; phylum Arthropoda; class Insecta; order Hemiptera; family Cimicidae; genus Cimex; species Cimex hemipterus. The sequence goes on along the minus strand of CM077114.1, from coordinate 17,637,669 downwards.
ATTAAAATCTAGAAGGGAAACCTTAATATCTTCAAAACAATTAGATTAATTTTTGACTATCTGGTTTCATTTTTTAGAATGGAGAAGATTTTCAAAGTCCGTAGAAAAAAACCTTTGAACAACAGGTCGGCTTAACCCGCCATCTTAATAAAATTACAATAGCGCCAGGAGGTCCTACCTGAAAAATTAACATTGGAACCATACCTAGTTTTAAAATAGAATAAGCAGCATAAAAATAAATGGCCGTGTTGGTTGTAATAACTAACAGGTATTTAGTTTAATCGCCTAATGAGTTTTGCACTCAAAATTTATTGTTAAACAAGATTTAATAGGATTTGCTAGTAGAAGTATACTGTAAGATCGAAACAATGTAATTATTGAAGGTTTTAGGATTTTAAATGTATTTTATTGCAAAATTTTTGATGACAAATCCATTGTTTGTAATGTTTTATAGCAACCAAAGAATTTTAAATTAGTGTTCAGAATATCAATTGTCTCTTTAATTACAATGTTAAACGAGTAGTCTAATTTAATTAAATTAGTAATCAACCGATAATAAAACAAGTTCCATCCCAGTGTACCATAATACGAGGGGTAATACAATTTTAAGTCTTGAACCACCTGATGAAATTCAACCGAAAGATTTACACCGACCCATGACTTCGTCAATAAACCCTAAATGGTTCTCTCTTGTGAAGGGGCCAACAGGAATGGAGAAATGGAGGATAAATCACCCACCAACCATTTACCCTATCTAAAAAAAATTATCACCCTCGACAGATTGGCAGAGGGATGATATAGTAAAATGTAGTAAAAGTTGTTACGCTTTCTATTAGCAATATATTTGTATCTTGACGTTACAGTAATGGCCGTAATCATTTTACTTTTACGTTGGCTTTTTTTATTGTCTCACCGTTGCTGAATTTGCCGGCTGATGGTCGCCTTCGAAATTAAATTTTTTTGTTATTCCACATCCATTTCCCTCTTCTCAATATTCAATGTGTTTTACATTTTAGCTGTGCTATTCGAAACTATAATTTGTTCCTAGTGAGCCTGTCAACGTTAACAGCTGCTGCTACGGATGAGTTGTGAGTTAACCATTTCCTTTAAGTTTTTGTCGACCTAGTTAAGGAGTTCTTCGACAGCTCGGAAAGTCTAATTTACCCTTATCTTATAATTTACGACAATAAATAACTTCCAGAGACGTATAAAATTTGAACTTAAAAAATACACCAAAACAAGGGGTTTTGTTTATAATACATTTATTATAAGAATAATTAATTGAAATAATTCATACGGTCAATTATGATCACTAAACGTATATCGACATTATTACTGATACTTTGATACCTTGATCTAAGTATAATTAATTTCATATAACATCCAAATTTAAACTGATTAATAAAACACTACACCTTGATATTATTTAATATTTGCATTACTGATATAAATTTTGGATAATTAAGGTCATCGTAATAAATGATGTCACATCATCCCTGAAGATTAGATTTTTTTTGGGAGGGGGGGCATTAGAAGATTAGAATAATCTACATACAATTTTGTTGTGTTTCAAGGGAAATTATGAAGCTTGATTTAACCTACAAGGGAAAACGATTGATTTATATTTAGTTGAGATTATGCGCCGAATACTGTAGGCAATTATGTTAGATTTTAATTTCAACGAAGTTGCTAGGAACGAAGAAAAGAGGTGACTAAGTTAAGTTAGAAGCATTAATTGGATTTTACGTCCGTAAATTTATGTGCAGTATTTACAACGGTTTAATAAATAAACACATAAAGTTTCATTTAAAAATTGCAATATAAAATTAGATAGTCATAATTTCAAAAAAAACATTCACCTGATCAAATAAATAGAACTACAGCTTAAAAAATAAAGATTTTTCCAGCGTACACTGCTCCGATAATTAATGATAATATTAAGTTCCTTACTGAAGATGGCCGAAACGCGTTTCAGTAATTCAACAAACCCCGCAGTGGATACGAACTCATTAAATGATCCTATGCCGGTCTGACTGCTCAATAAAGATTGTAATAGGTTTATGTAGTATTTATTCCTAATACATTGTTTTCCTTATTGTTTTTGTCCCATTAGCCTACTACTAAAATAACTTTAGGGGAATTTTAAAATTAGATAAAATTCTATTCAAGCAACATGAAATGGCAAGTTCTTTCGAGAGTTTGCCAACTACCCTAAAAGCTAAACGACAGGCAGCGATCCCTACGTCTGTCCACACTTAGTTTTGATCAGTGTAACATATTATTCTGCTAGCTAACAAATAAACCCCTTTAAACTCATACCTTTTTCCTTTTAAAAAAAAAAGCAACTCGCTACTATATTTGGCAAATGACTCAATTTTACGACTAAAAATTGCTTACCATAATGGCTCACAGATTCAGATCTGTTCAAAAGTAGTGTTCAAACAATAAACTGAAAATAAATTTTTAGTATTTTAAAAATTTAATCCCTGGTAGATAGATAAATGGTCCGACACATTTGTTCAACTGAGCTTTATTACTTTTAGATTTTATGTTTATTTGCGATGATTGGTACTATTATCATTATTATGAGTTTAGGCCTGTTTTTAAAGGATAATTTCAACTTTTTTTACTTTAATATTAATTCATCATATTTAGTGGACTTTTGATCAAATTACTTCTTTAAATTAATTAATCTTTTGGTGCAAGTGTTTGGTTGAAATGAAAAAGTTTGTGTCACGAACAGGATTCGAACCCACGACATTCGTCCCAATACACGGCTGCACTAACCACTTGATTTATCGTGACTTTAATGCTTATTGAGCCAAAGGTCATGGGTTCGAATCCCGCTCATGACACTAACTCTTTCATTCCAAACCTCAAAACCTCCAAACCAAAAATCTACTTAAAAAGATTAATTAATTGAATTTAATATCAATATTAATTTATATATGTAGAACATAATATTACTTTAGATGTAGAAAATAAGGAGGAACTATTGAGTTACCTGCTCCTCCTCCAAAAGAATAACAAAACATGGAAAGCATGAGGATAAAGCTAAAGCTGCTTCTGCGTGGTTCTAGATTGTTTACCGCGTAACATAAGGGCAGTTCTCATCCAGACCACAGGAGAAAATCTCGCAATAAAAATAATAACCTCTACCTTGCAGAATTACTGTTAAAAGACATAGTTCCAATCAAAATAGACATAAAGACAGAAGGAAAAAACTAGAGTAGCATTGGCCTATTTCCCAGGAAAAGAGTACTACCCACACACAGATGTACTGCGAAAATTGACAGTGGGTCACCGGGCATGGGGTGGAGGGCAACGTGAGGCACTTGCAAGGAAGGGGTCCACTGATAAGTCAGTGCTGTTCTCTGGAATAGTACACCATTATTGAGTATCTTAGACAAACAGACAAACAGAGGAATTCGTTCACTGGACGCAAGCAATCCAAAAGCCGTCTAGCAAGCTTTGAAAGGAAAGAAGCAACAGAATGGATTAAACGAAATTTGAAAAACTTGAAATCATAACAGGTTTTTTGACAGGAACTGCAAACTAAATTTGACAGCAATTATTTGTATAGGCATTATAAATACCTGGATTTGTATTAATTTATGCTTCTAAGCAAATTCAAGTCATAATAGTTTTATTGTTGTTCAATGAAAAATCTCCCATTGTAATAATTTTAGCATAAATTTGCAACAACAGTAGTCTTAACTCTGATATAGATTTATGCATGTAGGACTGTACCATTTAAAACCGTATTTGCATAAAACGTAAATTTTCTCATGCCAGTCAGATAAGAGGCGAGTAGTGTTTTAGGCCAACATGTTTTCACTTAGTTTAACAAGTTTGTTTACAAAGAATAGCATAAATATTTACCAAAACGATGGGAGGACCTCTTTCCTCATTTATAGCAGATCTGATAATAATTTACCTAGAATTTAGTTTTTATCATAAAAGAAAATGATTTAATAAATATTAATGCATTGAGCTCATACCCCCCCCCCAGCAATACAGTTCACTCATGAAAGTTTGATGTAAAATTTCAATTTTTAGATATGAAGGGAATACATATGACTCTTTAAAGACAAATGGTACAAACACGCTGCCAAGATCTTCCATTTTTCTTCCCACAATTCTTTAGTAATGTAGTTTAAAATTAATTTGTAGTAGTTTAAATTTAATTTTGAAGTTAAAAGAATAGAGCGTTGCTATTCAAAAAGTGAGAAAATAATAGCTACTCGATCTCATTTTCATCAATCGAAGTTAAGCAGTCCTCAGGAACAATAAACAATACTGAAGATATAATCAAGAAATTTCTATCTATAACATTTTTTTGGTGTATCATCATTCTTATGTAAAAGAAATAATAATAACTAAATTATACATTCATTCAAGAAATAATGTTTGTGAAATATATTTTTATTTTCATGACATAAAATGGTTTTGGTTGTTAATAGTACCGCATTAAATAGTAATTAGTGTGCCTAGATATTAATGGATCAAACGGTTTTTATTGTAACGACTATTACTTTACTCTAACACTGGTCGACGGACGACGGGTCGGAAATGGAAAGAGCCACCAAGTTACGTATAGGTCATAATAGGTTTACACTTGGTGGCGGAAAAAACCGCGTTGGTGCCCAATATGTACCGAAATATTAAGCATTGGGCATATTTCACAAGGCAGAAAACTTAAAGCCTGAATGATGAGGTATTGCTCACCTATACGTGACAGTACGGTCACAAATCGCCTTTCAGCACCACAGGGCTGTAAGACTTTATATGTATATAGAATGTGTTTATTTGTTGTTGATTATGAGTTGGTATGAATATAAATCATTAGTGTAAATGAGGAGATTATCCCCACTCCTACGAATATCCAGTTCTCTGGATGAGTGTATGCGTCTCTGAAGAGTGAAAGTAATTTATTAGCGAGAACGGAGGGTTTAACCCGCCCCGAGGAATATCGACCAGACTCTTGTTTTGCGAGGCGAAAGCATATATCGGCGTCGTCGGAATATGGACGCCGGAGGTGCGCTTCTGGGTTTCTGGGTATCTCCTAGGGGGCCGGCTCTATTCCAGGGCATTGCAGGGAACCCTCTAAGCACTGTCTGGGTGCTTCAACTGATAACGGTAAGAGCAAACATTCATTGTGGACATAGTTCACAACGCATAAGTAAACACGTTCAATTTACCTATGAGCTAAGTGTAAGAATTGAACGATTAACAGGACTGCGTATACATCTGTTTTCCCAAATTGATCATAATAATTCTCTCTTTACTCGTGTGTCGGTGACAACCAGTTTTTCTAATAATTCAAGAAATCTTAAACTATTGCAGAACAAGGCAAAAAGGAGTTCCACAAACGGCCGTAATCTTGGCCAAGAAGGTCGAGACGAAGAAGACAAATTCGCAAGAGCGTTTGTCTCGGCTTCAAGCCTCCAAAGGAAACCATCTAAAGCACCTACATCGACAAAAAATACCCATTTAACAGCAGCATTTCCATACCTTCCTAAGATCGTACTGAAGATGAAGTAGTATCATCATGCTGAAAATCCCAAAACGAGCTCGAAAAAAACAAAAAGTTCTCATTCAGTCTTTCTTGTCAGAAGTTTGACAAAGCCTATTATTACGTTTCGAGTTCATTTTCTGCTTTAGCTATTATAAATTTTGTATTATATTTTGTTGCATTTTAATAATAAAATCTATTTACTTTTAAGTTGTGTCAGTGTTGCATGAAGTTATTGATGAAATGATACAACTAAAAATATAAAAATGGGTGACGATTTACTTGGCATTTTGGATTTTAGTCGGTGCTTCAACTCTAAAGGAAGAGCAAAATAAAAAATATCCAAAACTCGGTCATTGTGGCAGTACGATCAATTAATACATCAACGACAGTAATACATGCATAGCTGAATCCTACGGTTGGAACAGTAAATTGTTTAACCCGAAACTAGCTCCGTCAATACCTAGGTCTTAAGGAAAATCAATAAAATCGATTCATACTTAACAAGTAAGAACTCGAGATGTTTATTTTTGAAATTGTAGATCACTTATTGGGTTTGGCCGGATGTTAAACAGTAAAGATCGAAAGGGGTTGTTGTTGGAGGAGGGGATCAACAGGTAGAGCCGAAGATAGGCCTGCTGGTGGGGGTTTCGGAGAGGAAGAGCAGCACCAGGAGGGGAACAAGCGGCAGTCTCCGAGTACTGCTTGCCCCGTGCTGTTGTGCTAGGCTGCTCGTAGCAACCATCGATCCAGGTCGATTGTCATGTCGAAGTGAGACTTTTAAAGGCCGAAAGTGAATTTTTCTCTGACACCATGTGCTATTTCATAAGTGTTTTACTACTGGTTTTCCCGGCTGTCTTCGCATCCTTGCACTTTTTGGACGGGACCTACCGTGGACTTACCGTCTCCATTGACTCAACAGTGCCTAGCGAAAATTGTCAAACTATACTCAATAATTTAGAGGTGAGTACATCATCCTCCTATTTAAAAAATTATATATATTTTTTTAAATTTAAGGAAAAAATATTATTATATGGTCATAAAGTACATTAAAAAAAAACACTTGGTATTTATAGTCATTGATAAAAAAAGTTCAAAAACCTGGAAATCAGTTCATAGTTATTTCGATAAGTCAATTCAGAAAAGCTACCCTCAAATATTTACGCTACATCTAGCTTTTACGATCGGTCTTTTGTTTTAAGCTTCGAAAGAACTGTACAATAGGGGGGAAAAACTAAAATTTCCTTTAAACTATAAATCCGACTTTTTAAAGGTTATTTCGTTCTAATAAAATACTAGTATGAAAGTAGACTTCATTAAATCAAAAAATATTTTTTATCTTGTCCCACACTATTTCACAGAGGAAGAACCAAATTTTTGGAATAGAGCGGGTCAAATTAAATAAATTTTAATAACAACCTATAGAACAGAATTAACAACAATATTATCACGATAAGATAATATAGTTTTCACGAAAGCAAAAAGTATTTGGAGACGCTCGGAATCTCATCGCATAAAAAATAAATATAATAATTAATGATGATATAGCACAGATTTTACGCCTTTAAATATAAAGTCAGGTGGGAGTTAGAGTTACTATCTGAAAATGTACATACGTTCAAAGACAAAAGAACCGGACACTTGTATTTCGTTGTTCATTTCAAACTATACGCATTTGTATTGTTATATTAATTACAACGTGCTCATTTTGATTAATTAACCAGATTACACATGATTAAAAATTAATAAATTTTAACCAAAAATATTTACGATGGTCTGAAAGAAAATTCACCAAAACACCGGAAAATCATTTAACGATGTACTAAGTTTAATTTATTAAGCGCGTTATTAAGAGTATTTAATTATTAAAGCATTATTAAGAGTCAAGCCAGGTAATGAATTATTAATTAAACTTTAACCTATCTAATATAGTAAATAATTTTTATTAACACCCTTAATTTTCTATATCTTTTTATTTAGTTTACATTAAAATTAGTACTTTGTAATTAATATAACGACAAAAATATAAAATTTGAATTAAATAATAAAATAAAAGTGGCCTTTTTTTCATTTGTGTCTTTGATTCCATAAATAATTCACAAATCACGAATTTTATGTTAACTTATGGCCTATAACGAAAGTTTAAAAAAACTGTTACAAATCCTTAAATATCGCTTATAGCTAATCGATAGATTATCTTAATAAAGAAGATTACCTACTCATTGTATAACACTGGAGAAAAAACAATGTTAAATTCAAAATTTCGATCGTCAGTGAATCATGAAAGCTCGTTGATTATAAATAAATTACAGATTAAAATAAATTGAAATTTAATTTATCACTTTTCTATACAAATCCCCATATTAATTGAACAAGGCTTATTTTTGCTATTTGTCCCTAGAAATTTACTATCTATTGTTCCTCGTTACTTTTAAATATTCTAAATTACCAAACAATCCTATTTCGTTATTTATTTCGTTGTATTAATTATATTAATTAGTAATACATTAAGAGCAAAACTAGGCAATAAATTGTTAATTAAATTTTAATCTACACCAAACGATTTTCCAGTGTTTTGATGGATTTCCTTTTAAACCACAATAATTAAAATAGTTTTTATGAAAATTCATAAGTTTGTGATTTCGTTTTATTTAATTTATATTAAAAAAAGTATGTTGTAATTAATATAACGATAAAAAATAAGTACAATTTGGAGTAAATAACAAAATAGGAGTGGCGTTTTTTTTTATCTTTGAATATAATAATAATAATATAGCAAAAATTTTATAACATTAAATATGAAATCAGCACAAAATTTTGTTAATTTGTTACCTAAAACAAAAGAATCGAATATTTTCTAAAAATCCTTCATTTTGCTTATGGTAAATCAAATATAAATTGTATACATACTTTCTAACAGTGAAAAAATCTTAAACGGAGCCTCAGTGGTCACAATGTGTTTTAGGCGTTCCCTAAACTCCACTCATTACAGTAAGGCAAGGGATCTGGGTTCGAATCTAGTGGCCCTGCATTCGACCACGACAAACAATTTTTATTTTCAAAACCACTGGGACCCTGAGGTTTGATATGACCTCTTCAGTTGCGAACCACCATAAAAAATAATAATAAATTCAAAATTCGAATGATTCGAGAATATTTTAATATGTGGAATCTAATCTGAGGTAACTAACTGATTATCAATAAATGCAATATCAATAAGAGTTTAATATTAATTGAGCACTTTCCAACACGATATTATTTGAAAAGGCCCCATTTCTTCATCTTTCACTAATTGTTTCTCCCAGAGATTCGCCATTTTTCCTTGGGACTTGTTGGTTTTTAAATTTTTGTACGAAAAAGACTTTATCGTCGACTTGAAATACAAACTAGGATGTAAAAAATCTGTCTCCGCGACTAGAATGTGGCCGTAACAATTATTCGGGTAGGAATTCAAATGTCATCCTCCAAGATAAGAAGGCCGGCAGCATTAACATTCCCATGCTGTATCGGCAACTTGGAAAAACACGTTATCAGAGGCTTAACGGTCGGTTTTATCTTCCGCCCAAGAGATGATAAATTAGCTATTAAAGGACGGCGGGCCGACGGAAAGCGAACACAAATAGCGATTTGACGTTGGCAAGACATCCGATAGTAAACAGTCAGCACTAGTTAATAAAAAATAGAAAAAGGATAGCAGTCACGCACTAGTGGGAACGTCTTTTCTACGAGTCAGTTCAGTAAGTTGATACCCCGGTCGACGCAACATCACTGGCATAAAGAATTTAACATAGCTCTTATTTTCATTTTAAATTATTTAATATTCAAAAGGTCCAACTATAAACAACCAATTGTCCACCTATTTAACATCGTTGATCAAAATATTTTATACTACATTTTCCGGTGTCACATAAAAATTATACACCATATATAGTGAAAATGCTAATATCCAAACATTGATAATGTACGAATTAAAACATAACATTTTTTTTTTTTTTTTCAAGTAAAAACCCCAAAATTCATTTAACGTTTTACGGTTCAGTGCTTCTGGTTGGGAAGCTTAAATGAATAATCCGCATTTTAAATAGTACATATTTCAAAAGCATATTGTTCAGGTTCAGCAATCACAATACACCCACACAACAATAACCACTGGCATAGAAAAATTTAAAATAAATCCCTATTTCGTTTTTGTCTAAATTGTTTAATAATTAAAATAATTACTTTCAACCAAATTTCCGCCTATTTAACATCGACCATATAAATATTTTACGCTATCTTTCCGTTCAGTAAATATAAAAACTAAATTAGACACAATACATAATGAAAATGCTATTATCCGAAAATCGATAACGAGTTGAAAAAAAAAAAATCATCGGCTTGTGAAAAAACGTAAGAATCCAAAAATTAATTTACGATTTCATAAATTTAATCGAATAAACCACTTTTAGAAAAAAAAAAATATTGTTCAGGCCCAGCAGTCACAATGAAATTCATATTGAAACAAAGGGAGCCGGAAGGAAATAATAACTGTCAAATAACGTTTTTTACTGTTAATGTAAAGTAAAAACAGGAAGATTCCAGGGTTTAAAGGTTCAATTTTAAATATATAGAATAAATTGCATATTGAATTCAACACTAAAAAAAAGTTTTAAAAAACACTAAAACTACTCATAAATAACTTGTGGTGGAAAAAATGAAGGTCTATTTTCAAATGTACAGAGAAAAAATGAATTAAAATTATCACGCCCACTATAAGACAATTTTTATGTATTTTGGTATAACTTAATCTTTATATAATATTTAAAAATTTGAACTGTTAATGTACGAATTGAGGTGTAAAATTTTTAGGGCCTTCTGGAAAATATCTTTACGGTTCAACGAATATCTCTTGAATTTTTGCCTTGATTTGTCAGACTATGAGGACAACTATTTAATAAAATTTAAATTACTTAAATTAATAAAAATTAACTTCAAAATAATAGAATACATACAATATACTAAGAATAAATTTAGAACTAATTTTTCCTTTTTTTCAAGAAGCTTTTTGTGCCTTTTTTTAAAAATCGCGAAGCGTCATACAGCCTTAGGACCGTACCGCGTAGTAAATTTACCTTTTATAATTTAATAAGGGTTCTTTCTTTCATAGAACAACTGCATGAAGAATTTGCTAAGCCCCTGTACATATTTTAACAGATTGCGCGGGTTTTTACGGCGCCTTGTACTTAAAAACCATAAAAATAATAAAATAAAAGAAACATTTTTGTACTTGTGCCATCGAAGCATACGTGAAAAAGTGTACAAAATTCATTATTCAACTAGTATAAAAGTGTCTATCTCTAGCCGTCTTGTAAAAAGAATATACATCTATCCTAGAAGTATCACGTTTTACATCCCTCGTACTTGAATATAAAGAACAAGAAAAATTAAAATTGTTCAAAAAAGAACGATAACAAAATCTAACCATTTTGTAACTTTCGGATAAATACCAAGTTTTAAAGTTCATAGCTGTCCATATTATTCTTTCATCAAATCGAACTCATCTAAGAGGTATTCAGTTAGGTGTTCCTGGCTAATGGAAAATATTTTGATACATTAACATGTTCGTTGAGTTTCCCTTTTATCACTTTACCTTTAAATATACAGTATTTTAGGCCCAATCAATAATTGTAATTATAGAATTTTCTATTTTATTATTTATTAAAGAGCGTTGATAGGATTTTGTGAAAGATTATGAATAAACAATTGAAGCTTACACTACTGCTAATGTCCTTTCTGTTAAAACAAGGAAAATTTGATGTTAAATTATATTTTAATTCAAACAACTTGCCAAAAAATTCAAATACCGGTTTCTGTATTTTAACTTTTTTATCAATTTCGATTGCGTTTTCTAAATAAACCGCCATGAAAGAAAAGTTGTTTTAATCCGTCAGTATCCCAAGTGAGAATTATTTATTTTGTTCATGAAGTTCTAACTTATTTTTATCGTCGATTTTTGGTACGTAAAAGGTTTAGCATGTTTTGATTATTTTTTAATTAAAATAATGCACTAAATAAGATCGCTGGGAATGTTTCTTAATACCTAGGCATTCTGCAAAATGATATAAATATAAACTTTTATATATTATTATTTATTACTTATTTTTTACCATTAAATGGTATAAATCGCGTGGTTTATAATCAGTTTAACTCAATTATTGTTTTATATTAGCGTGAAATAAAAACTTGAATCACTCCATTTTCCTGTGTTCACAGGTGCAAACTTCTCGATCGTAGGGTTGATAACTGGAGCGGCAATAATTGCTTGGTTAATTTGCATTTTATCCCTAACGATCTACTTAAAGGTCCGATTTTTTATGTAAATTCTATTGTGTTTTGAGGCTTCCTTTTAGAGTACGTATCAGCAGATATGTAACCTGTTTTGTTTTTAATTCGTTCTTCTTTAATGCGGAAGGAATAAAAGAAATAACATTTCTGTTTTTTAAACACGATCAGTAAATAAATGCTGTCGTACCTGAATCCATTTTTCGCCCCATTTTAAGGTCGTCATCAGAGCAAAACAATCTTGAACTATGTCTGTACATTGGACATTTGGCAACTTTGCCAAGGGCTGGCAGTCCCCATCTATTCAAAACTTAATTTTATCAACTTTTAGACTTTAATATTCTTTTGTCCTGATGATAGTTTTAATATAAATCGATAGCTTGGCAGAAACAATTAAATTTGTTTCTTCATCAAGGCTAAATCGAAATCCAGATTATTCATGATTTAAAAAACTAGTCTATACATATAACACTTTAAATAGATGACAAACCAATTATAGCTAGTTCCTTAAAATATTTTTCTCTTTGATAAATATGTATACTTTAGTAGTACGTATGGTTGAGTGTTTGCTCGAGTCAGCTAATTTCCAGTAATCACGACAAAAGTTATTCCCGGATTTAAACCAAACTGACGTTACGACTTCCAGCTGTTAGTAAATTTAGATCACAGTTCATACAACGTTGTGAGACTTAAACGCCAATCAACCCAATTCGTTCTTCGAATCTTATTTTGGTTCGGCTTTTCAACTTGGTATGATTTATTTTAAGCAGAACCCTGTTACCAGTTGGTAAGAAGGTTGCGCTAAGAGTTGTTGAAATAAGGAATATTAAGATACAGGGAAAGACGGTTCGAATTCTGCAATACCTTCGCCGGCGAAAGATGCTCCACGGGTCGGTAAAGGTCGATTTCCCCCGGCAGATTCACAGCCTTTCAAAATTGTAGGGAGTTTCAAAACGAGTTAATAAAAATCCACTCATCCCGGGTGTTTTTCTCATCATACGTTAAAACCGGCGACTCATATCACCGGAGGCGAGTAAGGATTGCAACAGGAATGCGTGAGGCTATTAAGTCAGAAAGTGGTCTGTCCGCGGAAGGCCACGGTTCTCACAGTGTACGCCTAACTTGCAACTTGCCCCTAGGGTAGCACGATTTTCGTCCAGTGCTTCTCCCATTCCCACAATATACTCTTCTTTTCCCGAAGATCCATACCTGTTGTCTAATTGGCCTATATTTTTTGAGATAATAGTGGTAAATGGGTAAACGTACCCTGAGTGTTTTATAATTTTACCCCGGGTCCTTCTTCCTGCCTACAATGGGGATTTAATAGTCCTCCATTTTTTTCCTCCCCTTTCGATTATTACTTTAAGTGAGGGTCCGGCGTATTGGATAATGACCTCAAAAATTGTTTATACTTGAAAAAATTTGATTAATCTGTTTTACTTGTACTAAAATGTAAAAACGTAAATATTTACTTTTATATTTTCATTACCATGCATGCATTGAAATCTACTAAATAAAAACGCTTATAGCCTTAACGACGATCGTAAAATAGAGGTTTTCCATACAAATATTGTCACAATCAATATTATCGATAAAAAATGTTCAACGAATAAAAAATATTTTTTCATCAATTTTTTTATTATTGGCATTATCTTTCGCATAATTGTCATCAAGTACCATGCAAACTCTATTTTCTCTACTCTCCTTGAATGCCATGGCTTGGAAATCAAAATGACAAAATTTGATTATTATACTTTAATCAGTTCCAGCCTTTAGATATACAATATACCAATAATTATTTGTTAACAGGTTAGGTAGCTATGGAAAAAATTTCGTTGATTGTTAATGACATAACCATTGGGGATAAAAATCCATTTATTTATGGGAACTCAATCCTGATGAATGCTGCTTTTCCAGCATACTAATACTTTAAATTTCCTATTATTATTTTTTAAGGAGGGTTCGGAAAAGCAGAGGTTATAACAACCCTTAGGGTGACGGTGTTTTTGAAAAAAAAGCCCATTTGTAAGTACGTCTGTATTCGAACCCGGGTCCTTTACCTTAAAGTGATGAGCGCCGTGTCAACGCATAATCCGTTGCGGCCACCGACGCCTCTTTTATTATATTTTCGCCCAATATTTAATAAGACATACATTGACACGATAAAATCATTTCGTAATAGTTCTCTCATAAAACTATTTGACTTCAGAGTTGCACGAATACTCAAAGACAATAAAAATCGGACATTCATATTTTGTAGTTTATTTCAAATTATGTATACGTATTTTTATGAATACATTAATCACAATATACTTATTTTAATATAAGCCAAATTAAACGATATAAGAAATTCATGAGTTTTAATTTAAAATATTTAATTATGTGTTGATCTGAAGGAAAGAGATAGATTATAATGCAATTAACAATTTATAGCCTGGACTTGTTCTTAATGCGGTATTAATAATAATTACCGTAATTAACCGATATCTAACTCCGTAAGTTTATTGTATTAACAAATTTAAAATTGTTGGGATCAAATGCATGAAGAAGTGTTCAAATGATTTACAATACATCACCAAAAATCGTTTTTCTTTTAAAGTATTACTGCCTTGTTCAAGATTTTGTTTTGATCAGTAGCAGCTTGTAATCCCTTACAGTATCAGTTTATTGACATCTCTTTGTCGGTCTTGCAATTGTCGAAATTTTAAAACACCAAAAGTATTGTCTGTTTAAGTAAGATAAGCGAACAATTTTTAACAATAGAGTCTGATGTAGTATGAATAAATCATTTGCGATAGTATTATCTCGATACGAGTTAAGGCGTTCTATACAAACAAATTCAGTTGAACTATTTTTAATTAAATGCACTGCATTAAGAAGAATTAGAAGTCGAGCGACTATCTTAAAACCAAATATAAAAATAAATTACTTTTTCGGTTGTAAGAGTGTATTTTGATATTATACATCACGCTTCTTAGGGTCATCCAAGGATAAACGTTCGCCACTGATTACATTGCTAAGCTTTCACATATTTATTTATAGTAAACATTACTAAGTAAGTCTATAATTTTCGGGTGAACGTTTTGAACAAAATTTTTAAAAGAATGTTGCAGTTAGTGATCTCAGCAAAGTCCCCTCGTCGAAGTTAGATTTGCTTTTGAGAATCATTACAGTAAAATTTTAGTGCGTATTGAATGAAGAAAAAATAGATAAGTATTTTGCCATGAATATAATGTTCACCACTCGATTCTCCCAGGAGGTGCATCCAAGGCTAAACGTTCTCCGATGATGATACTGTTGCGTAAGGTAACCATTTATTTATAGCTAAAGTTGCTAATTTCGCAATACACATTATTAGCATTATCCTTGCGTGCAATAGCATCTTGTTGACTCATTTTGCAAATAAACGAAGAATTTTTTTACAAGGTGAAATGTTTTCAAAACCATTGTTCAAACATGATTTCTTAGTGATTTTTTTACCTTCTTTAGTTGGTTATAAAAAATGAAGAGAAAACTTTGTGAACAGAAAGAATATTAATTGAATTAAATTAAGATGTATTTCCATATTTGCGTTTTCGTCGCATCGGCCCCTTGTTATCCCGACACTAATTTAATATTCAGAATCAGAGTTTTGCTCTTAATACCGACTCGTTTGCAACTTCCTCCTAATTGTGAGAACCGAATTCAAGACGGATTTTTTTTAGGGTGAATGGTTTCATGTAAATCGTACTTTTGTTCAAAGAAAGATCTCCCCAGCTGATGTTCTAACAGCTTAGTTTACATACGTCACTTTGTTCCTTTTAACTGCTTCATTTTTTATCTTATCTACACCTAAGTTTATCGTTTACATCTCGTCTATAATTGTCGGCTCACGTTTTTCTCAGCCCTTTGAACCCCGAGGTTTTCAGGCGACGTCGATTGACGAAAGTTCTTCTGGGTTAAAAGACAATTTAATTGTTAAATGCCGGGTTTTGAGGCTGGAAACGGTCTGTGGTGGCCTCGAGATCTCCGTGGCCTTTGTCCTTCCCTTCTCTCCTTACCATCCTTTGCCCCACTTTCATCACATTCCCTCTTCGGACCGTAGTAAACGTTTTGAGATTTCTATCAACGGGATAACTGTACGAGATTCACAATCCAAAATTCCAACCAACCAAATTTTCATGAGCTGTTCATAATGTAAAACAAATTGTGTTCTAACAAATTGACTCATAAAAACGAAATCAAAAATTTGCTTCTTAAACGCAAATCAAAAATTACTATGAAAGAGAAAAACAATTTTTCTTAACTCTTTCCAGTGTAACAAAACCTGTCAGCACATTATAATTTCAAAATATGAAATATAAGTGAAAATTATGACGTTAAGACTAAAGATAGTTGTAATTTCTCTTAACTAAATTGTTTTATTGGACAGTTAGGATATCTTAGATATTGGAGTTATAAGATACGTACTTAGGTAAGTACTAGGTATTTTTATGTATAGTATAAGAAAATAACATTCAGAATTGTACTCAAACAAACTACTTATAAACAAAAACCCAAATTCGCTTTCAACAAAAATGCTTTAAAAAAATGTTTACGAAATAAACCCTTAAATTAGAATTTTTATTGTATTTTTATTTTATGTTTGCTTGATTCCGAGAGCAATTAAATTAAAGGCAGTTGTAAATTTCTCTTAACTAAATTGGTTTATTGGACAGGTGCGATATCTTCAGTAAAGTTCTATGTGTTTTTACCTAGTATAAGAAAATAATATTTAGAATCGTATTCAAACAGGTTACTGAAAGGTGCCAAAGTCGAAATACACTTTCAGTAAAATTTGCTTTAACAAAGTCTGTGAGATAAACTAATGTGGCGTTTAAGCTCCCTTCAAAGTCTCTGAATATGAACGTTTACTATAAATGAGACGCACACGCATTTTTTTGGACTTGATTACGGGTGCAATTTTTGTACCTAACCTGTGGTGTTTCACTTAAAAAACCATAACCCTTCTACATTGTTTTCAAATTCCTTGGACTTAATATCTACCTTGTATGCGTTAAACCTTTCGTTTGTCGTTTTAATATTTACCTTTCTGATATAGAGTTTTGCAGATTTTCGTTAATCTTTCAAGCGTATATTTATTTAAACGAATTGTCCTAGTTAATCGTTGCAAAAATGCTTACCAATTCTATAATTAAAACTTTTGCAAAATATCAAAGACCACACAACTGCACTATTTTCAGAGTTAAAACATTCGAATATCAGCATTGAAGCAGCAACATTAACTCGTTGACATAATACAAATAAATTAAATTGGTCATTTGTTTTTAATTCGCGATTTTTCATTTAGTAACAACCTGAACAGAGGGTGGCGAGCGTCTCAGTTTTCATAAGCCGTTTTATTAGAACTGTTGGTAGGGCAATTAACGTATAATTGTAATGTAAAACTTAATTGTAATATTTTACTTGATTATCTCAGTTTTTATGTTGAAAACGAAAAGAAATTTGCCCAGAACGAAACTGGTAATGATATATTTTTCAGTGTGAAAATAATATCTTCGAGTTTTTTCAATTGCCTATATGAAGCATTATCACATTTATTTTTATTTATTGATAAAGAACGGGACAAGAAAGTTTTTAAGAAAAATAAACCTGGTTAACCGAGGAAGGAACCACGATCAGAATTATTAAGGGTAGGTAAAAGAGAAGTCTAATTTCTCGGAAGTCGAAACAACATTTTTCTTGTCTTTCTTGAACTCTCGAGATTCTTCTACAAAGATTAAGCTCAAGAAATGCAAAATGACGAAAGTACTACTAATAGGCTAAGTCATTGTGTACTCAGTAGGTGAGTGGAATTGAGCGACACTGTCAATTGGTCATTTGTCAGTCCAGATCAGAGCTTAAATTTAGTCGCTGGTGCCCTGTGATGAGTAAAAAGTTGGATTTTGAAAGCGACAGATGTTGGGTGCAAAAATCAAGTGGGCGGTAGATTTTTGTAAAAAAAAGAGGTAACAATGGCTGAAAAACATTAGAAGTTTGCATCAATTACAGTTCAATTTAAAAACAATGGAAACTTTATCGAGTTGGGAAAACACATATTTTTGCCATTCAAACATAGTTCTGTAGATGTAGGTAATGTGTTATTTTTAGAAAACTGCCCGAATTGAAATTTCTATGTCATTATTACATGTTAGAATACCGAATTAAATTTTATTGCCTGCAGGGGCAATAATAAAATATTAATACTAACATGCTCACTAACCTGACTGCCAGCAGAGAGAGTTGATTTACCATTTGTAAACCCCTCCTGGGAAAAGAAGAAATTAAGTTAAAAATCAGAGAATAGTAGACGAGATAGATATAAAAAATGTATGTTATTAAAATGAAATTTACCCTCTGACAGCAACAATCCTCGTCCTAAAACTGCTTCGATGAACCAGCTAACTACTCACTGTTTAACACTCGCGGAACAACTTTACGCACTGTTTAAATATCACTTTGTGAATATGTAAAAAGAAGAGGCTGAAAAACATTAGACGTTTGCTTCAATTAGAGTTCAATTTAAAATCAATGAGAACTTTATCGAGTCGGCTTACACGTACCTAGATTACTTTTTATAGCCCCAATGACGAATTCGGAAGAAAGCCAAACCTGACGAATGATAGACTATCCGAGCACTCTCTGCCCCCTCAATCCACGACATAGATAATATGACTTTCTTTCCCTGAAAAAAATGCTTTTTTGTAAAATTACCATTGGAGAAAATTATTTTTATCTATAATTTGACAGGCTAAGACGAGATGAGCATCAGGTTTTGTTGCAACTCTTTGTAAACTAGACACAAAAGTCTTCTTGTATTTCTAACATAATATTTGTCATTTCTTTAGTACTATCTGACATATTGCCAAATGAATGGATGAACTTTCTCACTATACCAGGAGGTTTTATAAGCTTTACGACATTTTTAGTAATGATTTGAATAATATAATGACTTTGACCTTAAAAGATCTAAGTTGTTGTAATGCTGTATATATGAACGGAGGGTAAAATCGAATAAACTTTATGAAATATCGGCTTTTTAATCAAATGCTTAGCTATTTACTACTTACTTTGCGTACTTTTGCCCAAAATTAAATTCTATTGGACTCTAAATTACAACAAATATCTTAAATTCTCAAAGCCTTTTGTCATAATGAAACCACACACATCAAAAATAGATATCACCTTATAGCTTCCTATATAGGCCAGTTAAGGCAAAACCGCTGAACAAAATGAGAAAAATACTTTCATAATAATATAAACCTTGTAATTTGTACAAAAAAAGTTTGGAAAGTTTTTTTCACAAAAAGCATGAAATATTGAAACACTAGTATGTACTATAATTTTAAATATAAAAAATTTACCAGTTTCCATTTGTATTAATACAGATGGGATTTGACAGTTGAATCGAATGTTGTTTCAATAAAACTTGTTTTAACCATTTGCGGTGGCAATCGACGCAATAAAGACGAGGTAGAATACCAAATGAAACGATTGAATATTCAAAGAATGAAAATAAATAAATGGATAAAAAGTGATTTATTAATTAATGGGTAAGTAATCTGACTTGGCGATGGTTAAGTTGTGGCCGGTACCTTGTTTATAATTGGACATGTTTAATGTGGTAGTGGGCGTGGAAGATGACTAGCTCTTCAATTAACCGCGCTACCGGCTCTACACCTTCCGACTCTCCCGTGTAGATCGAATATTAAATATCTTTAAAGCCGTTTTTGCGAGAGAAGGTTTTTTCGTATTCGGTATCGAAACGAGATTGGAGAGATCCAATCGGGTTTTTTATTGGAACTCATTGCAGTTTAATGAGCTGTGCAAAAATCCATTTGCCTTAGCGAAATCCATGGTCAATCTCCGTCGTGAATCGGTTCGGTTTATCTCTATTTTGACAAGAGTGCACGTGGGTAAAACACAATATCTCATCCATCACGTGAGACCGGGCCGTTTCTAGGCTTCGTAGCGTGCTTTACAACTTGACAAACCATTATGAGATATTCATGAGAATGCCTTCGGGAGGGTCAGGTGTGGGGTAATACTTTCGGTCTCTAATCTGAAACCTCGGCGAGGGATTACAGTGAAACATAGATCCCTAAGCATAAATAACCAGTTTAGTAATGGAGTGAGATTAACCCGGCATTCCTTTTATGACTGTGTTCGGTTCGATTCGGTGTTAGACAAATTGGTTTGCTGGATCTGGTTCTAACACCTCCGTCTTTTAATTCCATAAATAATTTCTCTTCAGTCATAACTATTAACAAAAAATTCCATTACACCGACAGTGATATGTTTATGGAATTAGTCAGATAATAATGGCTTTATACCTGTGTTGGCTCCCGAGTAATGAGCTTGGGAACATCTCGGTTTCTCCCCTCATCAATTTCAAACTCTAATTTCCTTAACGCTTTTCGGTCTAGAAGCGTCAAAACTAGCCAGTACCCGGTCTCTCGTTATGCCCATTGGGTACATCTGACATGTAAATTAAACCGCCCGAGCGTAACATTTTGCCCAGGCCAACGGACCAAACACCTGACCATCGTGAACATTCCACAATTTACAGTTTCGAACCAGAGTCCGAGGGTGTAAAAGGCCACTTTAATTCTATTAACTCCGTGTCCAAAAAAACACCAACACTATTTTACATAAACACGGGTTTTCTGACACTCAGATCTTACCCTTTAATTAAAATATTATATATTGTAAATTTTTCAGTTGGTGCAGTGGTTCCATGTGAATGTTATTGTGAAATTGCGCAAGGCGTTCAAAAAGTCAACTAATAACTTGATCCAAATTAACTGTCACTCAAAACGCTATAATTTAAAAAGGAACATTGAATGACTATTGTGTAAAACATGTAGGGCAATACTAATTATAATAGAATTGTTAGATGATAAATGTTGCTCAGTATGTCCCGCATTATTAAAGGGTGTTATTCCATCCACTAGAGAGCAAGTAGGGATGCTGACCAATATAAGAATTGCGATCGAGCACGTTGTTTCGATTTTTGTAGGAAACATAGCTATATATATGGTTTACTGATCATTTTATGTACCTAACATGGGGTGAAAGTGAATGTATTTATTAGCGTGAATCTGTTGTGAAAGATGGCTGGTAACTGGTAACGGAGTAAAGAGTATTCGGTACCTCACCACGCTAACTGAGTGAAAGTTACATCAATAAGAAAGAATATATCGAAGAATAAATGAAAGTGTAACTGCATGCGGTGGGTGTTGAATTGATCTAGCTATTGACAGCACCCGGAGACCAACCAAAATGGCTATACGGACAAGACCCAGGACTGACTCCGGACTGCTAACACCAGAGATGGGTGATTCTTGAGGCCTGCAGGTAATTTTTGTAAATTACAAAACCTGGAATTTCCGCTGGCCTGCGAGAAGAGATAACCTCAACTCTGTACATGTATGTATATATACATACATACATACATATACAGACGGGGGCTTATAGACAAAATTGCTTCGGTGCCTAGTCTGGTTTTTGAGCGCCTGTGTTTCCAATTGAATGGGCGTCAACTAGTACTTTTTTCCCGTGTGCTCTTATTGGTAACATAATAGTATTTCTTGGGAAAACTATATATTTTAGCATTTTTTACGTTGCTCCAGCGGTATATACGCAGGGCTTTCTTGAAGGAACATTTAAATCTTTCCCAAAATTCCCACCACACACGAGCAGCTTATTATAGACCTGATAACCAGAAGGCTATTATAGGAGGTCATTAAACTTCTTCAAAAGCCAATATGCGGATATAAGGCATTTATAATATGTACAATGTAGCAGTCTAGACATGCTTTAGTGAGCAAAGTAGGAAATAATTCAAGAAAACTAAATTGAATTGTGTTTTACAATCCAGATAGAGAACATACGCCTATTTTTAACGGTTTACAACTGTCGCATAGTAATCACCGTTTAATTTCTTATAAAACGTTGGACCTTCTTTTTTTGCTTTCGACGTGTCCCAGAAGGGCCCTTTGAGCGGTTTCGTTAGGGCCGCCCGTTTTCGCCCACAGCGGGGGAGAGCCAAGGAGACAAAAAGCCGGCACCGTTGGGTTCCGGAAAAGAGGCCGATTCATGGTGATGGGCCACCTATGCTTTCCCGGGCAAAAGTGAAAATGCGGTTGGAGGTTTGCGGCTGCCTAGGCGGTTGACATGTGATGTAAGGAGGATGGGTAGGACGAGCAAAGTGAAAGTGTGCAAATGCCAGCCTCTCACACCGTATGCCGCAATCCCAAAGCTTATATATCAACTCTTTGGCTCATCCCTTTCAGAAACTTTCTAAAAAGGCCATTTAAACGTAAAAATACTATTTTTAATTTACACTTTTTTACAATTTTTTTAAGAGTGTACAAAACGCGGATTTTATGATGACATTGTCAAGAGTACAACCTTTATACGCCCTTTTTTGGCGGTAAGTGGTAGTGGTTGAATTGTTCGTCTAAAAAAATTAAAAACCCAACTTTTCAATGCTTAAACCTTGAGGATTTGGATCAATGGTCTTTCTATTTTTATTTTCTATTTTTCTTTATTGGATGCTTTAATATTAGTTACATGTGTGTGCTCTCATACGCGATTAAATTAAAATACAATATAAATTTAAATTGTGTTAGCTGTAAAACAGATAAAATGTTAATATTTGAATATTTTTTATTAATACCGAACGCATTAAGACTTAATCCTGCTTTCAAAATCGCTTTGTTCCAAAAAGCAAAGTAAAATTAATTTCTTAAAAAAGAAGTCAAGTGTCCCATTGTAGAATTACTTACAGAATTTCAGAATAAATTTAGCCAATCACAATTTGAATTTAATTGTTTAACATTCTTTTAGTTTTCTAATTTGTTGAAGTTTTGAGGAGGAACAGTAGATAGTTTAAAAAAACATATTTTTCATTTTTTCTTATGTTCCGATCTTCTTCAGGACATAAAATGTGTGGTGTTATTCTTGTGGTATCTTATTGGTTTTGTGTAAAGTTGTGTATCTTATAAAATAAATAAAGGATCTATCTGTAAATTCTAGACGAATTTTTAAGCTAAAAAATAGAACTATTGTGCAGCCACTTTTAAAATTGTGTTTGATTATTTATGTTGAATATTTGTCATAATTTCATTTTATGCTTATTAGTTTTATTTTTCATGTGGCTAAACAAAATATTGTGGGTTCAATATAAAATATCAAAACGAAGACAAAAAATGAAAGATATTTATTAACTTTTTAATGATTTTGTATGCAACAGATCATAAATCATCGTTTTAGTTACAAGTGATGCGGATGAACCATTGTTTCTGAAAAGGATCGCACCCCCTGTGCGAGGGTGGTCGACTCTGCACCCCATGTGGTAGATAGGGATGCGCCCCGCTATGTCGGCATATGGCATCCAGTGTGACGTTTATCGATTAACCATAACGCACCATGAAATAGTCTTTGATTTTTCCCCGGTGTTAAATGGTATCTACTTAAACGGTTTGAGGACAAGGAGCGTGCACCGAGGTGCAAGATGTTCCCAGGAGGAGAGTGACTGGTCACGGAGGAGGTCGTGACTCGTCGGCACGACTCTCCCCGATTTTCTTCTCTTTACCGTCTCTGATAACACTTATCAAAGCCCCACACCTTCCTTCACCCATCCTTTCTTCAAAGAGTCACCAGGCCGCGGCCTATCGTTGTCCTCGAACGAATCATTGTCTCTTTCCCTTCACAGATTAAATTTAACCCCTTTGGCAATGAAAGCGTCCGTTATTCCTTACTAATAGCCATTTCATCAACAACGTAATTCATTCGGACGTAATTCAACTTTCATTATGAATTTGGTTTGTTCTGGTGATCCGCGTGCTTCATTGTGAGGCCGAAGTTGATCCTTGCCCAACGCGCTGTATCATTTTCGTAATCGTCAGCGCAACTGCGTGAATCACACACACACCCTTTCCCTTTCTTTCTCTCTATCTCTCTCTCCCAATGAATATATTCAGGCTCTTTTCAGTGAAATTCTTTGCTCATAGCTTATCAGTCCAGCCCCTAAAGAGTAGCAGGGGGGATTTAATAAGTTTCCGAGGGATCTGCTAATGTTCTCATTTATATGCCGATCTTTTTGTGTTAGGACAAAGCGAACAGGATCAGCAGGAGTCTATTACCTAGGGAACCTTACATATATATAAAAAAACAAGGGTTACATATCTCAAAGGGATTCCCTGCTGATTCAGCTGACAATGTAAACTGTAAGACACTACGGGCCGATCATTATCGCTCCAGGCATCCCTCTTTCCCTTTTCATTATCCTTCGAACATTAAACTCGTCGGAGGGGGCCTACAGCACAATGCCCATTATTGTTTTAATTTTAATTACTGATGAGAATACGAAATAGCTATTAAACTGTGATATATTGTTTCCAATACCGTCTGACCTCATTGAAATAATCCGGCTATACAATAACTATAATTGTTCGTCTCATTTACGCTGGACGATTAAAATCCAATCTTAATTACAACAGTCTCTCGAAAAAAGGTTATATTTAAATATATTTCTCGAGGAATAGATTATTTTGTGCATGTACACATGTTCGAATTGTCTTGCAAAAATGTTTTAGTGTCAAGTTAACAGTATGTAAGTGTATATTTTATCCCCTAAAAATCCTGCCTCTAATAATTCTGAAAGGGTCACCAAGCCCGAACGATGAACCATTACCCTTTTTTCCATTGTCGGTCCCTTTCACCTCAAAGAAGCCGACTCCGCATAGAAAAATTAATTTCTAACTCTACTTCCTTCCCCACTTTTCTAAAATTAAGCAACAAAATCAAAATGAAACGAAAAATTAATCTCTCACTAACACTCTCAACACGTCACAAAACAGAGACACATCTACACAGAAAACACACTCTGAGTGTGTACGAATACTCTGATTAAACCTAAAATTTCTATGTTGTATACATCATTGTATAAATTCATATTTACATCTTATATGAATTTGTATAATTTAAACCATGTTTATAAATCCCAGCCCCTGAAGATGATCTTAATAAAGATCGAAACATTGGCAAGATTAAAAAAATGTATTTATAAACATACACCACACCAAACTGCATCTCACGAAATCTAAATAATAAATAAAACAATATTCAAGTGCATAATACACCACAAATCAACTAAATAGATGCCTCTTATGCAGAGAAAGGTTGATCGATGTATCCCATATAATAGATGATTGTCATGACTTCGCCTTTTACAAAGAGTATGTAGGCAAGCCACCGAATTTAAAAATGTTTCTTGAGCACAGTATTTTGGAGGTGGGCGGGTTTTTTTTTTTTTTTTTGGGTGGGGTTAATTTTGGTGAAAGCTTATGTTGAATTATAGCGTCACCCGCCCTTCCAAGAGTGTGGACCCTAATTTAGATTAGATTATTAAAGTTCTGCGTAAGCCTATGGAGGAATATCGCGTACTTCACGGTGTGAATATATTTATTTTGGCCACTGTATTATAAAAGTTAGTTAGTTTTAGGCTAGGTTGCATTTTTCATGCATTGGGGGGAGGGCTGAAATGACCTAGCAGTCGAACGCCCCCGTGGAAATTAACCCCTTTGGGAAGCGACGATCTCTTGGGCGTCTGGCTTAAGTGGAATACTAGCGACACTGCAGCATTGGGGTAGGTGCAATACTCTAGGGTTGTAGATCTAGGGTTAGCACATCGGGGAGTAACAACTCTTCAGGGTACAAATGGGCTATTTATTTATGCAGGAATTACCACAATGTACAATTGCTCTGAAGACGTGATTTTGTTAAGCGTTTAGGAGCATATAGTATATAGTCCAACGTGGAAACCCTCCAATAATTTTTAAAGCAGCATCTTGGATTACCTGCGTCTTGGCAAAATTAGATTTAGACAAATCGGAAAGCGGTAAATTATTAATGGACGTACGAATATTTATTAAGTGTTATCTTTACTGTACTTACGTGAGTGCTTATTAAAGACAGTAAAGGCTCCTTAAGGTTGTCCATGCATTTAAGAGTAACTAAAATTAAGTCGGGAAGGAACGTTCCAAGGTATTTAGTATTCTTAGCACATGGTATATATAATAAATACACTGTTAACATTATTGTCAGTTAGGTCATAATAAAGTTAACAGTGTATTATTTCAGGAATGACTATAATGAAAAATTCCACAAAAGAACGCCTTTCTCATACAATGCGAATGCAACAACATAATGACATGGATGGATCTCTCTCTCTCTCTCTCTCTCTCTCTCTCTCTCTCTCTCTCTCTCTCTCCGTTTTGTCGCGCAAAATCGTTTTCGCGTGATAAAAGTAATTTGAGAGGATTGATTTTTTTATTTTTGCTATTTTAGGTTCGTTGAGAAGACAAACGATTATAGTCGTTATTGTCTTATTTGTTCATTCATTTTTCCATTTATTATGCATGATGACATAGAAAAATGACAACCTTAGGAAGTTTAAAACTTACCCGATAGACAAATCCGCTTTTTAATACCGATTCCAGTTTTGTTAACAACACTGAATTTCTATCCTTTTTTCCAAAAAAAACTCCTACAAGAACAAAACGACAACCATAAAAGAATTATTATAAAGCAACCAATAAATTATTTTACTGTCCTAAAGAAGAGATTCGTACCTTTCTTCAGTCTTAATTAATTGAACGAGTCAAATCCATTATAAAGGGTAAATTGTTAATTGTTTTATCGATCTACGATTTACGAATTGAGTCCCTGACGGAAATATAATTACGATTACGTCGTTTTCCATCCCACGCTGTTTTAATTTAACGATTTCTAATCAGGGTCTGTTTTTCATCCAATCTCAAACTACAGCAATCAAAACAACGATTCAGAATAGACATTATTCAATTTTGCCTGAAAAAATATAACGGCTTGCGAGGATAGCTATTTTTTAAAATTTCGTCCTCCGATTACTGATTTATGTAAGCTCAAATTAACACATAAACGAAAAGTTGAGCTAATAATACTGAAATCAATTATGCCGTAATAATGTTTTAATGCTTTGCTATTTCTACATTTTGCAAACTATTTGTTACAGTAACTAATGAATTAGCTGGAACCCAATATGGAAAAGTCAGGATGGAAAAACAAATTCAATTCTTATCCGCCAAGCTTTCCACCTGTTTTAAGGTCATCATCAATGCAAAATAAACTTAAAGGTGTTTCCCAACTGATAAAATCAAGTTTTTAACAAATTGTTTCCAGTTTGTTTGACGATAGACTCAACAATGTCAAAACTGTCACAGGTTGCAATTTAATTATGTTATTTTGTAGGCGTCTTTGAAATTGTTTTGCCTGAGGATAAACTTAAAATAGTTAAAAGCTTGTCAGAGAACAATTGAATTTCTTTCATCAAAATCATACCGACATCCAGATTATTCATGAGTTAAAAATCTTGATCGATATATCGAAATCTGTAAATAATAACTTATGTCACTACATAAGAGAAATATTTGAAAAAATATAAATTTAAACCTAAATAAATCAAATATTAATTTTTAAAAAGTTCATTATTTATATTAAACAACATATAAATTGTATAAAGAAATTATTTAATTAATTAAATTGTATAAATGCGATATTTTATTTTTATATGAAATATTCCGTAAGCTTAGTTACTTTCTTAATTAAATCTGATGCGTAATTTAATTATTTTGGGCATTAGGACAACCGTTGATTTGCGCTATCGTACTAAACACGTAAGTATGAAATAAGTGTGCAACTCTTCGAGATTTTCTAACATGTACGTAAAGTATTCTCAGATTTTCGATGTTTTGTTAGTTATTGTCCGTGATTAATATCCACCGTAGTAATTACTTCTGTCACAAACTTACTTTTGTGAACACTTCTGTTAAAGTAACTATGTACCGCGCGGTAGGAAAATCAAACATGTATTATGAAATTTTCTCCTGTGGTCTGCGGGATGATAAATCTATTGTTTGATGGTTACCTATCATCCTGATCTGCCTATTCTCGGTTTGGCATTTCGCCATATTCAGTGTTATCAAAAATATCACCCATAGTAACTATCAAATATTATGTCAAAGTGTTTCATTATTCTGAGACTAAAAAATCATTCGGATATTAATATTAACGAAAATAGGCGGCTCTTTAAAATAACTTAATAAAATTTGGGTGAGTATGTTTAGGTCCTATGTCCCAGGTCTCACTGTTTTTCCATTACATTTAGAATATTTTTGAAAAGACGTAATCAATGTACTACTAGAAAATATCAATCATCTAGAATTTTGACAATACTTTCTTTTGCAACGGATCATAAAGCAAGACTGGCAATAGAAAGCGCTTGGTTTTTGAAACTCATTCTTTACATCCGCCGAATTGGATGCCGAAAACGGAATAATGATTAGAGATATTCATGGATTAAGCCGTTCTCAACAATGAATGGAAATAATCGAATAAAGCGGTTGACGTTAGACACACTTTCTTTCCGCGGCGTGAAACATTCAGCACACGCCATTGTTCCTATCGCGAGGCCCCGCATGCATATTTTCTACCGTGAGGTGACCGGAATGGGTGAAACGGACAGTTTGAATAGGCCGTGTCCGTTTGTGACACATTTTCTCCTGTGACAATATGCCTCTCATTCTACAAACGAATTGCTCATCCCATCCTTCACACGGCAACAACGGGCACTGGACGTTACGTGACATAGCAATCTTGTTTATCGGTACGAGTAATGAAAATCTTCGATAACCGAGATTCATAGTGTTCTATAGAAGCTACACGGTGCGAGAGGAAGATCACGACGTCGAAGAAAAAGTTGCCCAGAGCGAGTCGTGTCGAACCAGCCATTACCCCCACGACGCACGTGCCTTTACACTACTAGAATTATTTAACCGTTTTCTTCTCTGCCGTTGGCTTTTATATGAAAGTTTTAAGGAAGATTGCGTTGGATTTTTCGTGTAAACACACTAACATCGGCTTCCCTTCATTGACTTGAAGGTCTTCGAAGAGGGAAACGCGAAGCCCCTTCGGCTAATCAACTGTGCGCAACTACTGAAACATTAGACACCCACAAAACACGAGTCTTGGTTTACCTCTTTAATCGACCGGATAAACTGGATAATCTATCCAACAAAAAATTATCCATCCTCCGTGGCTTCGCACCTGAGAAGTTTGCCGTTTTTTAAAACAAACAATATTAAGTTTTCGCTATAACAAAATTTTAAAACTTGTATACATTATTTAACTATTTATAAAAAACAAAATATTTATGATAAAAACCAAATTCATTGTGTATATTTTTTCCTACGAGCTTAAAATCAACCAGGTTTTTGAAAGAAATAGAGATTTAAAACATTCCCAATTTCTTCTTGAGTTGCTTGTTCTGCGGGTTAATCAACCTGTAGCCTGGTAATTTCGGATTATTTTGAACCGCTAATTCTAGCTGTTTTAATCTGTCAGACGTGTTTGATCTTTTCAACTACATCAATTTTGTGAGTAATTTTGATCAAAAGTACAGAAACAATAATGGAACCAACCGATGTCGGACACAAAGCTATCATTGTATACTATAAAACAGCTCTTCTTAAAAAATCGAAACAGGGGACCAGAAAATTCGCTGTGGTTCTCAAGCACAATTCTCATATCGGGTGGCATTCCTGTGCACTCTCTATATGGGCCATACAATTAGGTGGGACACATCAAGCGACCTTTGGCCCAAAATTAAGTGTCGGTGGGTCAACCACAAGGCTTATTTTATGATTATGCCAGATTACAGATGACCTTTCTACGATTTTGATCCTCTGAGAGCAACCTATCGACAGTGCTGCTCTTGATACGAGAGAGATTCTCTGGCGGTACGCTCGTAACAGTCAAACAATTTTTTATTTTATTCTCTTATTTCTTCATTTGTCATGCATAATAAAACGTAAAAATAAAAATTAATTCGTTTAAAACTCCCGGTCTGGCTGATCTTTCCCTAGTTACATTTTTATATATTACTATACATATTATTACATTACGAACAATACAAACCCACTCAGCCATGAAGATTTCGAAAGCCGAACACTTCTCACTGACCAATTTAATCAATAACAACCAAGACAGACCCCTAATATCCTTAGAATATTGAAGGGTCCTTTCCACATTATAAGATTATGCCACAACAGTTGTATTTTCAACGCTTTTTTTATTGTCGTTTCTCCAAACTGAAACAATACACTAGTACAATTCAATTTGTCACCGGTTGTGGTAATTTTATGAAAAGGCGTCTGTTTTCACAGCTTTACAATTTTACGGCCAACTTTCCGTTCCAAAACGGCTAGTAATGGCTTTGAAAATGCGGAACGCAGAAGCAACAACTCGGATTAGGTTCCCCCAGTACCTGCCGCCGGACTATTGCCGGCAAAATTATGTTGTCAAGAGGTGGAATCCGTTTAGACCTACACCCAAAACAGGTAGCATTTTCACAAACGACAAATCGATGATACGAACAAATGTGATGGAACATTATCGAGAACTTCACTATATTTATGAGTCAGAAAGAATTTTTTTAAGACAGTGAGAGTGGTTTGTTTTTGGGAACTGATTGCGTTGGGGGCTGAAATGAGCTAACTGTTAGAAGCCCTGGAACTCCAACCGCGGTGGCTGGACGGATAAGACTATAAGGCCGAGGTCTGACTCCGGATTGCCAACATCCGGAAGATATAATTCTTGAGGACTGCCGGTAATGCGTTGTAAATAACAAAAACTGGAATTGCCAGTGGAGTGTATGAAGTGATATAAGCTCAACTGTGTACTCGCATGTGCCGATTTGAGCTTATATAAATCAGTAATCCGTCACAAATTGTAGTCGTTTCAATTTCGAACAGTCTTCCCTCGCTATTGTTCTGGGCTTTTCAGAAAGACATCTACCTTCATTTGTTAAATACA
>CM077114.1:17528905-17606887 GCA_039619505.1 Cimex hemipterus | reverse complement strand
TGTTCTGGGCTTTTCAGAAAGACATCTACCTTCATTTGTTAAATACAAAATTAATGATATATTTCTATTTCTCTTTCTCTCTCTCTCTCTCTCTCTCTCTCTCTCTCTCTCTCTCTCTCTCTCCCTTTTTTCTCTCTCTCTCTCCCTTTTTTCTCTCTCTCTTTCCCTTTTTTCTCTCTTTTCTCTTTCTCATTATACAATAATGTAATAAAATGAAAAATGATCGGAAACGACCAGGCTACAGGTTCATCACCTCAAGATGAATCTCGCAATTTTGTTAACTTCAGTCGAAGTCAATATATCTAAACACATAAATTTTGAACTAATATCCCTTCTGAAGGATTCAATTGTGAGATTTTTCGTGGGGTCTGCGGAGTGATGGATCTGTAGTTAGTTGTTTACGAAGGTTGTCAGGATTCGGGATTGTCAGCAAGGACAGGCACATGCACATACGTAATGGCCAAAACAAATCTGACAGACCAAAACAGGGAGGACAGGCAGACCAAAACGATCTTAGTAACATAACTACGTTGTTTGATATTCAACTACAACTTTCTTGACCAAATTTTAAGTTTATACAAAATAAAAAATCGGGATATAGTATACTTGCTTAGTTGGTTAGAAGCAACTCATAAAATAATCATGGAGCAAAAGTAGCCGATCCCCCTTTGACAGTGTTGCGGGGGCGGTTCGCATCACATTTCAACAAGAGTTTGAAATTACTTTACAGTGTTAAATTCCTTTAATCAACTTTTTTTGTGGCCGTTCTCAACCTCGTTTTACACGAAAATTGGATCAATTAAAAGTATCATGTTAAGCAGATGTAATTTAATTACAAAATGGCCTTCACGCTGGTATAATTTTGAACAAATTCTTTAAGGAAAGATATTGTTTATTATGCTGTAAATGTACGTATTTTTAGCAAGTGTTTTGAAAGTGGGTTTTTTATAAACTATCATCGGACTTTCAGCGATAGATGCGATTTTGGATAATAATAGACGCTAGTGAAAGTAACCCATTGAATTTATCGAATTCTTAGCCTATTGGCTCTAAAATTGTAAAACTGAGCATCAAGTCACTTTCGGGAATAGAATATCCCTTGGGCAATTGAAGCGATTTCGAAACAATACTGTCCGTCCAGAATGGATTTTCCGCGATACCTATTGCGTAATTCTAATGTTCTCCGGTTAGATTGTCCGTTACCGATGTGGAAATAAATGTGTCCTAAGCTTTTGTATCAACCCAGCCTTCTCCCAACGACAAAGCAACCATCGCGAAAAAGGATTTACTATTTTCTATTCAGATCACATTGCCTAGCTATTTGTTAGATTTGTAAAGGTTACGAGGTTCATACTTTAAGGTTCGGATTAACGCAGGAATTTATCCGTAGCCCAAGTATTTTCTTGAAGTATATACACGTATAGTCGCTTCAGTGACAATTATCGCTCCTGGGATGTTCGAATCCTCGGGAACCTCGGGGCGAGGAATTCCTTTGGCATCCACGCCACACATTACCACGGTAAAGGTGAAACTAATACAGCCACAACATTTGTGGTCAATTATCTTCGAAGTTATACACCCTTGTAACCCCTTATTTTGTAATATCCGACATAGGGCATGAATTGCACAATCCTTCTGAATTTAATTGTGTGAGTTAAACCAAACTCGATCCAGAAATCGACCGCAGTCTCCAGCAGAAAAGGTCTTGTGAAATCTCTTGGTCAAAACTTTATTTCAGACATATTTCTGTTTAAGGTTCTGATTAACGCAGGAATTTATCCATAACCAAATATTACTGTTTTTCTCTCGACGAAAAAATTGTCCGTGATTTTTATCGAAACTAGACCTATAGGAAAAATTTGATACAACTCCATTTTTAATCTGGATATTTTTTTCTTGAGCTAGTTTACAAAGCACGAGATGTTCTTTAACCCCCTATGAATGTTGATCCGAATCGAAAGAAAACATACTGCTTGCATTTATTCACATTCTGACTACGTAAGGCATAATTGTTATGCTTTGTTTTGCTGATCGCAAGATTTTAACGTGCGACTACAAATATCTTTGGTTAGCACATACGTTCAAGTGTTTGACCCTGCAATTGGTGAATACTTGGTGCGATATGATGAACTAGCATTACATTATTTTTCTATTTGAGACCGATTGAAAAAAAAATGCTTTGATTTTCTTATCTTTCGTAATGATTCACGCAGAATCGATGGCTCATCACCATTGCTCCGGTTTATACTACAAAAGGAGCTCTGGTCAAATTGAAAGCCACGATTCAATGGTGTAGCCTCGCAGGTTTCCATTCCAAGTCCCACAATGGCCTTTTGCTGTCATCACATCACTAATGAATTGGTTCCTGGGTAAGATCAGATCATTTGTCATCTGAACGAACATTCAAGCTTCGTTTTCTTATTAATTTCGTTCTTTTCTTTTCTATACAAAATTCAGATCTCTTTTTACCAGAGTTCTTTACAGTTGCAATATACACATTTTTCCTTTCATTGAAAATCATTGCTTATTAAGGAATTGTTCGTAAAAAATAGCCTACATTTAATTAGAGCGCTTAAACACGGGCATATACGTATTATTAATGTTCTGATTATATTAATCATTTATGAGATCTAGATATGAAACAAGGAGCAGACCGGATTTTGTATATTGCATTACTGAAAACTTGCTTTGGGATAGTCCATTTTATTAGATTTTTCTTTTGTTGTAGGTATTTCTGTTGTAAGTCCACTGTTATGATTGTATTTATACTTATATTTTATGGTATTGGTAGACATATGTTGGCATGTAAATAACTAGTATCAAATAGTTACAATTAAGAAGAGACAATCAATTTCATGCTTATACAGGTGTATCTCAAGGTTCTCTTCTTGGTCCAGTTTGTTTCTTCTCTTTACTAACTATATTTCAACTGTTTTTCCTGATATGAAATTTCTACTCTTCTCCTATCTTAGACTATTAAATCATGATCGGATTAAGTCTTCAGGTCAACCTTACTTCTTTCACACATGATGTCTTTTAAATAAATGATCTTTCGCTTAATATCTCTAATTACAATCGTTTCTTTTCTAAATTACCAGATTGACTTAAACTTCGGCTACTGTATTAATAATAAATTTTATATAAATAAAGATTTAATTATTCTCATTCCTTTAGATACCATGTATCAAAGGTTTGCTCTAAACTCTAATAACATTTGGGTTTTTAATTCGTTATTCAAAATCTTGTAAAAATTATTTTGTTTGAGCAACACTAGGTTTTTATTTTATTGTCTCATGTAACTATTCTCTCCAACAAACAGTATCAGAACGATTCAATTCTTCCTTAGGTTCTTAACTGGTTGAACACAATTAGTGATCTAATAATTTCTGTTACTCTAGAGGCAATAAGAACTAAGTTGAACTGTCTTTTTCTTTATATAAACTTGATCTCAAATCTTTCCTATATAAGGTTCAATGTTCCTAGATCCAAAACTAGTAATTTATCATTATTCAATGTCTGTCACTGCTCCACTAACAATTCCACTGTTGCAAAAATAGAATTCAGCGTACAGGAAATATACTGAACATAGATTGATACATTTAATGATAGTCATGTTATTTTAAAAAATTGAAATGTTTAAAACCTAAAGAAACTGTAATAATATAATTTGTAAAAGTTTATGTTACTATGTTTAATAATGTAATTTTTTATTTTACCTACATGCCATATGTTTTAGTAAATTAGGCTACCACCCTGTATATATTAATAAATAATTAATAATAAATAAATTAAAATATATAATAATAAATTTTAAACGATTTTATTTTGAAATTATGTATTTAATTTGCCAAGTATGCTTTCACGTATTCTTCATACCATCGCTTTCAAAAATTTCACAGATATGTAAATACAAATCCTAACGATTTGCAATGCACGTGTATAATTCTTTTTGTTCCTCTGTACAATTTCTTCTCCCACTGTAAAAACATTAATGAATTTTTCGTTCTGGTGGAAAAGGAAATAATTAGAAATATTCATGAACGGCCCCTTTGTAAAGTTAAAGTTTTCCCATTCCGTTGAATTAACCTTACCTCCCTTAACGTCCGGCCTATGAATATTGAAGGGGTGGGGTTACAAAAATAAAGATCTCCCCGTTTCCACCGGTAATAAAGCCGTCTTTAAGGTTTGGACCTCGGTGAATGGGAGCTTTGTGCACTAAGTATGACATTAGCGTGATGAATGGGCGACAATCTTTTGTCGGAAAGCCGGTCTACACTTCTTTGTCCACGCTCGGACGCACACAAAGACTGTCTCTGAAATTTTAAAAGTTCATTTCCAGATATGATTCTGTCTCCGGTCGTATATAAAGACGTGAGAAATTTAAAAAGCCGCAGCCTCATCAAAAGGTACTTAAAGAATACCGGGGCGAGACAGTTTATCGACAAATGCGAAATTACAAGAAAAGGAGATGGCCAATTTTGGACTACTCAGGATAAGGTCTAATTTTGGACCGAGTTCTGTTAAATCTTAACGCTGTTGTTAAAAGTTTCACCTTTTATACTGAAAAATCTATACTGTATGTAAAAATAGTCAAGATAAATTCTCGAGCAGGAGAAGAAGAAACAGCCTGAAAGAACTTTCGTGCCCACGGGACTGGCATTTCCTCTTCATTTGGAATATCAAAGTTCAGCTCGCGGGTCAACCCTCGTATTCCATTCTGGTTTTCACTCTCTCTCATAGTGTTCAATACTACACGTTCGGAAACACTTTCGTATCCATATTCGGCAGACCGTTACTTAGACAAATGATTAGAAAGTTTTTTCCCCTTCGCAAGATCTATTGTAATGATTCCCTACGAAATTGAAAAATCCGGGATTCTATTATACAATTGATAAAATGTTAAGAATAATGGAACTGAAAGCTGGTTGAACTGGAGTTTTCAAAATAGTGAAAAAAGATCTGAAAGGTCATTACAATTATTTTCAATCCATATTGGAAGTTAAATTTATTTGTGTTAAGTGAAAAATCGCAGCAGTTTTCAGACCCCACACTTATTGAGTGGTGATAAAAAGAACTTAATTCACTCTTTCATATTTTAATTATATTTAAATTCATTTTTGCTCAAGCAATTTTGTTTGCTGTAGCATAATTTTCTCTCTTCTTTATGTCATATATAATTTTTTTTATTTTTATGAAGTATTGTTGTATTACTTTAGTTGTTGGCAAACTTTATAGCAATTGAATAATTAATTACATATTTTTTTAGAATGCTTTATCAAAGGGATCAGAAGCAGTGTACAGATCATTGAGGGGTAGAGCATCATGGAAGAGTGTGACTGTTCTCATTCCAAGTAATTGGCCAGATACATGTGTACCTGGCCACAGTACAATTCCTTCACAGGGAGAGACATCCCATATTACAATTGGCCTTCCTCACCCAGTCTACAGAGATACACCATGGACCCAACAGTCAAAACCTTGTGGTCACCCAGGGGATTTTATTTATCTGAGCTATCGGCTGTTTTTGGATCAGGAAGTTCCCACATTGGGTAAGCATTGATTATTTCAAAGAATATGAATAGTTTACTATAATGAGTACTTTTCTGTAGGTAAGAGTTTAGCACGTGAATGGGCCAAATACAGATATGGCGTATTCGATGAAGTCGGTTTTCTAGATGACCCGATATACCCGTCATGTTATTATTCTGACCTTTCTGAAGACATACAAGTTAATGGCTGTTCAGACAAACCTATATCAGAAAACGGGTAAAGTCTTTTTATTATTATTTTTTTTTTTTTTTAACTGGAAAACATATTTAATGTTTTTTCTTTTTGCCAGGATGTGCAAAGCTGGGCATCTTAATGTATCCAATCTGGTCAGTCATGAGGCTCAAACATCACTTCTTTTCACAAACTCTCACAAAGTTGACAAATTCTGTGATGCTTCGAGTCATGATAGATTTGCACCCACAAAACAAAATAATCTATGCGAACGAAAAAGTGTAATGCAGATCATCAATGAACATTCAGATTTCTCCAATGCGTAAGTTAACAAAAAAAATTACTATATCAAATATTTTAACTATTCTTTCAGTAATAAATATTATACATTTCAGGAGTTTCACAAGTAATGATCCTATAAATACGACTCCGACAATTATTTACAAAAGGGAGAGTCTTACGCGTTATGTAATTGTAATAGAAGATACCAAAGATATGCTAGTGAGAGTAAGTTTGTAAACTTTTTACACAATTTAAAATAAAATACATATAACTATAATATTCAAGTGGACTTTATTGTATTAGGAATCATGGCTATATTTGAGATTGGCCATAAGAAAATGGGTGGTCGTACAGTTACAAGGGCAAGTAGAAGTTGCTTTGGTTTCTGCAAATGAATCATCGGCTACTGTCATACAAAAATTAACAACACTTTACAATACAGCAGCAAGAGATTTGCTTGCTTCCAATGTCCCATATACTCCTGGTGACACAAGAGCAGCTTGCTTGTACTGTGGCATCAACAAAGCTTATAAGGTACTTTGATTGTTTTTAAAGTATTATCCTTTAAATTATTACAAATTAATATAAATTTTTATTGTTGGGTTATAGTTGTTACACGAAAAAGCTCAATTAAATGGTCCTGCAAATTCAGTTATTGTTGTTATTGCACCCGGAACTATGGAACATGTGCCCGACCTTACTGAGCTGATGCCTAAACTAAGAAAATCTCACATACGGATCGCTACAATAACATATCCTGCGCAAGTAAGACCTAGGTCTCTTGACTGGATGGCTGAAGCTACAGATGGTATTTCATTTACCGTAATGGAAACGAAATACAACATGGCAACATCTTATATCTCAACTTATTTCAAATTGACCAATGTTATGTGGGCAATTCAGAGGGCATTTTACCAAGGCGATAAATCAGAATTGCCAATTGAGGTGAGTTTAATAACTATCATTATTGATGTCAATTGTACTATTTTTATCAGAATCATAATATTTAAATGTATTTTATAGATCCATAGAAAAGAAATAGTTGACAATGGTCAAACGTCAGTAACTGGAAGTTTCGTTCTTGATGACTGGCTTGGTGAGCCAGCTAAATTTACAGTTCTTACCCATAATATAGAAAATCCTCTTATAAGAAGCATTACTCTTGTAAGTCCTTCTCATAAAGTTTATTCTACACGATCAGATGCATTGATTTCTCTCAAACTTCTCAATGTTCCAGCAAATATAAATGAGGTATTTATTTAGAGGTTTTTTTCTTCTAAAAATGTTCCTCTGTGTAATCTACTGCTAATGTTACAATTTTTTTATAGACTGGAACATGGACTTACACAATTGAACGGTTTTCTGGATCACCTCAACCTCATTATGTTCAAGTAATGGCTACACCTAGATCTCATAGTGCACCAGTCGTAAATGCAAGACTATTCTCAAGCCATACTAATAATGGTGTTATTTTATACACTGAGGTATGGACTTTTGTTTATTATTATTATTATTAATTGAATTAGTATAAAGCTACAATGTAATATTAACAGGTGAAACGAGGTGATTTCCCAATCCTAGGCGCTAAAGTTGAAGTAACAGCAGTCAAGATAGGCATAAATGGATCGACACATCGGGAAAAATTTGAGCTAATGGATACAGGAAGTGGTGGTTAGTTCTCAATAATATTGTTGAATTATTGAAAATATAAAGGATGGAGGTCATTCATTTTTTTTTTCTTGTTATTTGCAGATCCAGATGTTATGAAAGGTGATGGCATATATTCCCGTTACTTTAGTGCCTATGCAGGTGGATCAGGAGATTATACATTTGAAGTGACTGTTAGTGATAATGGGAATACTGCTTACTCTTGGCAGTATGGTCATCAATATGAAGGAGATCTTTTAACAAGTATGTTTTCTTGCTATAAATGAAAAATAATTCCAATAGAATTGTATTAATTGTACATTTATTTATAGACGTTGCCTGCTGTGGAAGTTCAATGCCTGCACCTACAGTTGAACCTCTATCCCCTTTCCAACGGATTCTCCCACCATTAACAATCCACATTTCTAAAAATGATGTTGTATCTGGAAGAGTAGGAGATCTCCAAGCAGTGATCCTTCCAACTGACTTGAAAGCCCGTTTAGTCTGGACTGCACCTGATATGGGCGGAAAGCCAGTGGCAAAATATGAACTGAAATATGCCCACCAGATAGGTGACATTATTGATCACTTTGACTCGGGAACTCCTTGGGCTCATGGAGTACCATTTCCTCTTACGCCAGGATCTGAAACAACTTTTACTCTAGACTTTACCAGGAACCCATCACTATTGGACCAAACATTGTATTTTGCCATCAGAGGATATACTGAATTAGATGAACTTGCAAAACCAGGACCAATATCAAATTGGATAAGAATTAATGTCCCTTCTCCTCCACCACCTCCTCCAATGACTACTTCAACATCCACCTCAATGCCACTTTGGACTCAAGAAGACGAGACAGCAGTTCCTAATTTGGCTGAGAAATTTGAGCTGAGTTTAGAATTCATTCTTCCTGTCATCATTGGTTTACTGCTATTAATATTAGCAATTACTGTTTACTGTTATTTTTGCTTAAGAAAGCGTGCTAATAAAGATGCTAAGGCCAATCATCCAGAAAAACCATTAAATGTGTCAATAGTTCCAACTGAAAATGGTAACAATGTAACTCATTCAGCTCCTACAAGCAATTATGAAGTGAATACAACAATGACAAATTTGCCACAGTACGAAGTGAGTGTGGAAGAAGATCCGAATAAAAGATACAGCATGACCCCTTATGATGGGATGGTACAAAATGGCAATTTACCCAGCCCTGGAAATTATGGCAACAGCAATTTAACTGTTATCAGTGAATATGACAATCGCAATAACACCCTAATCAGAGAAAAAACCCTAAGCCCTTACCAATCTTGGACTGCATCACAATTACTACATGAGCATGAGAGAAGGCACAGTCCTTATGGCCAAGTTGATGACTATTCCCAATACTACCCTCCTCCTGTTCCACCACTGCCAGCCTACCAGCAAGATATATATGGCCCGGCTGGTCATTTGCCACCACCAAATCAATTCATTAATTACCAACCGAATCCAAGCATGTACAATGCAAGTTTACAAGGATCTATGACTTCAGTGAACAGTAATGATAGAAAACGAAGAAATGTTACTATGGTCTAATACTTCTAAAAAATTGACCAACCAATTTCAATTTTTTTTTTTTTTTTTGTTAATATTTTTACTTTTTCCCCAATTATTTTAATTGTGTAAGAAATGTAAATCTATTGTGATTGCTTACTTTTATGTTTTGTAATTTTTGTACAATTATTGTATATTTGATCAGTTTAAATCAGTCCTAGTCTTATATTTTCTAAGACCATTGTGTATTTTGGATCATATCAGATCCTAACATCAATAGAAAAGGGTCAAAAAAGGTCAACTGAGCCTTTTACTTTGGAAGTTTGATTTCCTTCCAAGCACAAATGGCCCTGACTGAATTATTTATAAATGTTAAATTCATTTAGTCACTGTGGCATACAAAAAAAATGTTCAAACAGAATTAATTTTTTTATGTTAAAAGAATTTGTTTGACAATCTTTTCTACATGCATATGTGAGTATAAATTGTGCCAGATTATTTTTTCTAGTCAATAAAACTGATTCATTCAACAGTTTTATGCACACAATTTGAAGTCTCTAAATATACTTTTAAGTGGTATAAATGTATTATACTAAATGTAAACTATATTGTTGGCCAGTTTCATGTACATACATAGAATCGAAAATTTTATAAGCTCTTTAAAAGTAAAAGTGTAATTATATTTGCATTTTGATCTCATTTCTTTTAGATTTTTAAAATATTTTTTTCTTTTAAACATTTAGGGGTCTGTCAAATGTCCTTTTGGGGAATGAATCTCTTTCCATAGTTACACTTTATGACATAAACTCAACGTGAGGTATTCAATTTGTAATTCTCTTTCAAAGTAGTTGTACCAT
Source organism: Cimex hemipterus (assembly GCA_039619505.1). NCBI lineage: Eukaryota > Metazoa > Arthropoda > Insecta > Hemiptera > Cimicidae > Cimex > Cimex hemipterus. The sequence continues at coordinate 17,596,843 of CM077114.1, read as the reverse complement.
TTTTTTGGTACTAATTTGTAAATGTAACTTAACTATTTTAAAAGAAATATTGTTATTGACTTTAATTAATAGAAACATACGTAAATGTTATGTATTTTTTTTAATTCTGTACATATTACTTTTAGAAATAATTTTGTAAATACGACTATATGTGTGACTACTGTAAATATACCTTATACTTTTTAAACCTGTTTTTTTTTTTTTTTTTTTTTTTTTACCTCATTGAAAATATTACTTTGTCAATGCCCTTTATGATCAAACTGCATTTTTCAGTATCCAGCAAGGTAATTTGTAAAAAATATATTGTTTATTTAGAAGGAAAAAATGATGGTATAGAAATGGTGAAGGTATGGGGTGAGTATGTATATTCACTTTTCATAAATGATGGTGTTACTAAGATTTTTTAAAACAATCTGGATTTCGAGCATTAAATGATCATCAGTTTGAAGGAATTACAAACACATCACTCAACATAAAATGTAAGAGTGAACCTACCAATCCCTTGTGATGATTATAATTCGTTGACACCATGTTAAAGTGATGAATATGGATTTCTCCACTTTTCAGGAGAGCCAAAAAACCGATTTACTCATAATTTTCAGTTAGGACGTTACTTACTTTTTTAAATTTTTATTTAAATAGGTTTCATAAAATGTACTGTTATTGTTTATTGTCATTTGTGTGTTTTTAATAATTTTAACTAATATATAAAATTATTTTGAAATATTCGTTACTTTGCTGCGTATAGAAATTTGTGTACATTACAGATTTCAGTCTACCGGTCACCGTATAGATTCAATATTTTACCACAAGGTGGGCCTCATAGAATGCAACGGTAAACGAACGAAAAAAAAAAAGCAATTTTTCACATTTGTCACTTTAACATGGTGTCAACGATATGAATATCAAAACATGAACAAATATAATTTTAGAAATTACACATTCATAGTATATCACCTTCAAATCTTTACTTCCAATAGGTTTCCTAGCAATGTTTTGATGGGGTTAGATACTATGGACTTTTGACTTCAACAATCCAAAAATACTACATACAGAACAAAACAAATTTAAACGTAATTTTTTAGAAATGGTTTACATCAACAAGGATAAACACAGTATCAATTACAGAACAGATACATGCAAACTCAGTCGCAGCTACGCCAACATCATTAATCAAATTCAATACAGATAACATACATATATCATCACATTACTAATTCTAGTAATGTCTAATTGTCCAACTATCTAATTTTTCCTTTTCCCATTTATCCCTTTCTATATAATCCTGAAAGAATGAAGTGCCCGAAACATTACCAACACATTGTTTCCCTTTGTCGGCTCTTTTCACCTCAAAGAAGCCGACGACCTATACAAAATTGTCTTTTCTATACCCACTTCCTTCCCCACCACTTCAAAATCAAACATATATAAACATGAAACAGTAAAATTTCACTGGCACTCTCAACACGACATGGCACAATTACACAGAAGACAAACACTTTGAGTGAGTAGAAATACTTTGATAGAATATAAAATATAATTTTTGCATTGTATAAATTCCATATTCTATATGTATTTTCTAAATGTAAATTATGTTTGTAAATCCCAGGCCCTGAAGATGATCTCAATAAAAGATCGAAACGTTGGCACGATAAAGAAAATGTTTTTCTGATACCTACATCACATCAGACCGCATCTCACGATATTTGAATAACTATGGACTAACCTCCTAACAACAAAGGTGTTCACGCTTTCCAAGACCTTCGTCAGCCTCAAAATTGATCATCAAGCTCATTTGTTGGATCCATCATTCTTTAAGAGCCTTATCCATCACAAATGAAAGAAAAAGAATATTCTTACTTTCATTTTTTACTGGAGGAAATGTATTTATTATTAAGCTTAAGCCTTAACCCACTCAGGAGTAAGAAGTTGGCAACATACTCAAGTTCTAATCTGGTAATATTAGAAAGAAAGTTTGTTTGGATATTTTATTCTGGTAATCTTTAAGTTTTGTGATTTGGCCCTCTGATGCAATAAAATGCAACAACAAAAAAATGTTTACATGGATCATCAGAGAAGCTCTCTTATATCAAGAGCACTGTCAATAGGTGGCCCTCAGAGGACCTGACATGTAAAGAAAGGTCATCTTCAGATGATTATGACCATGCAGAGAAAAGTTGCTTGACATGTCGCATCTAATTGAAGGGTGCATTTTCATGACTCCATATAGAAAGCTCATAGGAATGCCATGAGAATTGTGCTTGAGCACAACTAAGATGGGGGTTCTCTGTTCTAAATCTTGGATGAAACAGGGTGTTTTATTGCATACAATAATGATAATTTTGTGTCTCTAGTAAGTGTGGAGAGTGACTGACTGTATTTATTAGTGTGAATAGGTAGTTTAAGAAGGTCAAATAATGAGTATTTCATTGACCCTCAATTAAGTTAGTTATTCATTTAATGCAGTTCAATTAAGTTAAGTGATTCAAATCCTAACCATTAAGAGTATAAAAACATGCACGACAAAAAGAATTAGACATGAATTGATAAAATAATAAAAGTTAGCAAACTGCTACAGATAACAATAAAACTTGTGGATAAGGAAAAAATTAAATATAAAAAAACCCTAATTTAATGTTAGATTAGATGATTAGATGCATAAGAACTGAAATTATTAACAATATTATCTCTATTTTTGAAGTACAGTTCCCTAAATATTAGTCATCATATCGTCATAGTTGACGAGTACAACGCTATCTTCACATTAAAACCATTGCATACTATGATCCATCCCTTCTTCAGGGAGTTTATTTTTGGAGGACTCAAGCGTGTATTTTTCAAACAGTGAACAGTCTCAAACCGCCAATTGACGCTATGGAAGAAATTGAAGAGCCCAAGCAGAAGGACAGGAGTAGAAAAAAGCAACTCTATGCTTCTATCAGAAGCCTTATGGAGTTTTACTTCAGCCCTTCGAATCTTGCCAAAAATAATATGACTGCCGAGTTGCTGAAAACCAAAGGGAGTACGGAGTATTTTATTGATTTTAAATGTACTAGTTGAATATTTTAAACTGTAAGTCGCAACAGGAGGCAAATCAAATAAATTCAAGACCTCCGACGATGGCACTATGAACTTTATGTCAGAATTCAAGACAATAAATCTAAATATATGTGTTTTAAATAGACATTTTCTTCATTTTATGTTGTTAATGTGTTGTTGGTTGTCGTATATTTATTCCATTTTTTTTTTTTTTTTTTTTAATCCAAAGGCATCGAATTGACTGAATTCCTCAGTTATAACAAGATACGCGCTTTGACAAATAACATCAAAGACCTGCGAAAGGCACTCAAGCATTCAACTGAGCTGGAAGTTACCGATGAAATGAAAGTTAAGCCTAAAAATCTTGTAATGAAAGACAACATTGACGAGTGCACAATTTATGTTGTATGTATTTAGTAATTACTAGTGAGTAATTAATTTATTTTATAATATTTATTTTCTTTTAGGAACATGTGCCACCTGATGCTGATCATGACTGGCTTAAAGAACAATTTTCTATTTATGGCTCTGTTGATTATATTTCCATTCCTAAATACAGTAGTTCTAAGAAATGTAAAGGATTTGCTTTTATTGAATTTTCCAAACCAGAGTTTGCTGAAAAAGCTGTGGAGGTGATTTTTAACTTTTTTTCATTCAATAAGTAAATTACATTTTACTCATTTTCAGGAATACAAAAAGGTTGGAAGTTATTTATCGACAGCTGAAATGGACCCTAAACATTTATTAAGTATAGCAACTTATGAAACAAAATCTGAAGGGCAATTGTTAAAAGAAAATGAAAATGTCCCTTCACAGCCTTGCGAAACAAAGAAAAGAAAAGCAGACAAAACTCCTGAACATCACGAGGAAGAAGTTAAAGCAAAAAGGCAAAAAGCAAATTTTCAACCTGAAACTGAAGAGGGTATCTTATGCTGAATCAATTACCTTAATATACAATTACTCAATTTCCTTTGAACCCTTATTAGCCGATAAGCCCCAAGAAGAAGTTGCTGAAGGTGAAGAAGTTACAGAAGAGGTTAGAAAAAAGAAAAACCGAAATAAGAAAAAGAAAGCAAAGAAGGCTAAAGTAACGGCTGAAACATCTGGTTTCCAAATTTTGTCCAAGTAAGTAATCAGTGGCATTTTTCAAGAATACACGACTATATATTACTAATTGATTAGGAAGGATTGGAAGCACCTAAGAAATAAATACCTGATGACGCAAAGGGAAAAAACTACTATGTTGAAACAGCACTTAAGACAGTTAAAACAAAAACAACATGACTATACAGCAAATAAGTACAGAGAACAAGAGGAAAACAACCATAATATTAATCAAAAGAATAGTAATAGTACCGTCCCCAGTGAATTTACCCCTGGTATAATTGTAAAGATCAACATGAATGAACCTGTTATTAGCAGAAAACAATTAAAAGTAAGTTACAAAATAAAGTTGATTAAAATCATAACTTCTTTTTTTAAATATAATTGTAGGATGAAATTAATGTCGTAAGCTCCGCAGTAAAATACATTGATGTAAAGGAAGGAGCGATGACAGTATACGTCAGGCTAAAAACAGAAGAAGACACCAGAAAATTTTGTGAAGATGCGCCATGGCAAGAAGTTGAAATTTTAAAGGGTACCTCTTTAGAAATAAAAATATAAAAAATTAATTACGGTTTTTAGTTGAGATGAAAAAAAAAGTTAATGGCACGAGAGGGATTCGAACCCACGACCTTCGGGTGCCGCTGCTCTACCACCTGAGCTATGTGACCTCGATCCACTCGGACATCAACTCCCCATCTCAACCTCACCTTATGAATTCTCCCTCTCGTGCCATTAACTTTTTTTCATCTCAATTAAAAACCATAATTAATTGTGATATATTAATTGGTCGAGCGGACCACGAAAGCAGTGAATAATATAAAAAATAATAAACAGTTTTAATATTTACTTAATTTCAGGCGAAGAAGAGCTGGAGTATTGGAAAAGAATTCAGAAAGACAGGGAAGAAAAATTAAACAAGCCAAAAGTAAAACAGAGAGGAAAAGAAAAGCTATTTAAAAAAGCTGAGAAAGTACTTGGCCACCATATAACATTTAATTGAAAATTATGTATGATTTTTTTACTGTACATTGAGTTTTAAATATATGTATGTAGTTAAGTTTGTGTTCTTTTTTTGTAATTTTACCGAACAAAAATCTTTCTTTAAAAAAAATCAGGTTGCCAGAATACATTTTTTGGGGAATTCTGTTCAATACTAAATGGATTTGTATATTTCAACCAATGTGTTTCTTTCTGGTCCCCCCCCCCCCGCTTTTAGACCTGAAAATAATCTTATGAGAGAAAAATGCTGAACCAATTATAAAATTCAATGACAGGAATGATAGCCTAGCCAGGAAGATCCGAGGTAAAAAAACCACAAGTTTACAACAGATTGTTGAATTTGACAATTAAATTTACTGTTTTGTCTTCCACAGCTGAAGCACACCACCTAATATGGCAAAATGCTAAGAAAGGGCAAACTGAATGCACAAACAAGCTACAAAAAATAAGGTTTAAAAAAAGTAACAATCTCAATCTAAAATTCATCTTTTTGCTATTCTTCCTATTGTACTGTTAGACCTATTAGTCTAGAAACACAACCTTAATGAAACTATATTTTTTAAATCATGAATCTATAACCCTGGAAAAAGTAAAATAAAGTTTTGAATAAGGGGTAATCTGAAAGTGCGAGATATGGCCTGTGTGTTGGACAAAGAGGTATCAAATTACAGTTGATTAATTTTGAGATATTTGTTGTAAAGAAACACTGTCAGTGGTCACATGTCACTTTTTTTTCTTGGCATAATTCATTTTTGAAAACGTAATAAAGCAAAATTTGTGACAACCTAGGAAGAAAGTTTAAAGAATCCTAAGTAATAAGCCAGAAATGTTTTTTTTTAATACATCCTATTGAATATCGTAGAACCCTTAAAAATTCAAAGCAACAAATTTGTATTTTTTTTACCAGATCTATTAACAAAAATCAGGTTTTAGCATTATTATAGTTTACTAGCAATGTCATGTCATAAGTCAATTGTTTTTAAAGGGTATTTCAACCATGAGGTTTGAACCCTTTGGGGTGACGGTGTTGAATTTCCAATATTACAATGGAAGGTAGTTTGATAGAGAATTTTCACCATGGAGGTGCTGTCTCCAACCCTGTTATGACACTGGGTCACTAGTATTCTTTAAACCAGTTGTCAAGAAGATTATTGCTTCCCAACCAATAGCAATGGGCACTTTCAAAAGCCCTAAATGCACTACTGTATTATACCATAAGCCTTCACCATTCACGATAATAAATACACGCGCTCAAACAAGACATATAAATCAGATCTATATGCAATTTTAAAAAATTCATAAATAAATAAAATTAAAAAAAGTCTCCAAAAGGCAGAACTAAAACCCCGCTACTGTGCCCGAAAACATCCTTAAATACTGCAACATGGCTATATGGTCTATCTAAGGAGCCAGTTTCTATTATGAGGGACACATCAAGCAACCTTTCTCTTTATGAAGGGCTGAGAAGCAGGTGCCACTGTGTCAACCTATGGCCTATTCTTAATCGGGTATTTTCCCTAGGGGATTCCTTGTTTCCAGCTCAGATTCTCAAGGGGCATATGTAGTTTAATAGTTATGAATTAATGTCGTGATAATAAGTTTTAATAAGAGGGAAATCTGCTTTAAAATTTTATTATTTTTCCCAATTTAACTAGATCATGAGGTTTATAAATTGGTGGTAAACTCTAAACGAAAATGATCAGAAATTCGATAACACCAAGTTGCAAAAATTTAAATATTTGCTATATTTAATCCTGAATATGGAATTATAATTTCTCGTTAAAATGAAAACCTTTGAAACTGTTTCTGTGTAATAATGGGTTGTATTGATGTGTTGTGTAACCTTGGACGGTAACAAATTTTCATGAGAGCCTCCCTGTTTTGTTATAGAAGGGTGGAAGGTCTTGGTTCTTTCGGATTACCCAAAAATTATTTTTAAAATGTCCCTTTCGAGGGGTTTGCACCTTTTTCGAAGGATTGACACCACCCTGAGAAAACCAATTGCCTCGCAGGTCCAGCAAGTTAGGAACAGCGGAGGATTGTAAGTACCCTACTGAGCTAAATCTAGTTGTTTGCTTTTAGTTTTGAATAATTAAAGAATTATTGGAAATTAACCAATTGTTCTGTAGGTTTTCGTACAGATGCGGTGGCTATCCACCGAGAAAGTCAGTGGTTTATGGATCCCAAATATTAATGGGTTTTACTTGGTGGTGGATCCTTTGGCACGTTTGGAAAGAACCAGACCATATTACAGTAAGTGTGGCAGTTTATATTTAATTTTGGGCATCCACTTACAAAATTAATTGTTTAAGGGCGAATTTCCGTATCCAGACCCAAAATTATGGACTAATGAAGAACTTGGAATCCCTGAAGATGACGAGCCTTGATCATTGATTTTTGTTTTGTAGTTTAAGTAAGACCTTGTTATTGAATGTAATTAAACTTTTTTTTGAAAAGTAAAAATGGTTTATGCCATTAATTGTATTATAGATAACAGCTATGTATGTGTGGAACTAAGACCTGTCTGCTTGTGTACTATTATTAGAGATTGAGCCTCACCAGAACCTCGACTCATTGAGAACCATTGTCAATAAGAAATCTCTTATTTGATGCTTCAATGCATTTCCTTCTCTCTGCATACCAATGCATACTTTCTGTACCATATGTGCCTATCATCAATGATGACATATTTCATGGTTGCCCCCCCCCCCCGTAAGAAAAATTAAATTTATGTGACATAAATAAAGTTTATCCCATGCAGGAAACACATTCTATTTCTTGAATTACCATGTGATATGTTACATTGATGCTCTGTTGCACTAATGGATCATATTCTACAAATTTGTCTTTCAACTTTCGAGCAAATCATAAGATTTCTTCGAATTTATCTATTGTCTGTTCCTGTGTTTCTTTTATTTTCTCCTCTCCTTCATTGTCTGAGGTCGGATCTCTCCTTATTCGCACTCTCTTTTAGAACTCAACAAAAGGGACAACGCAGAAGAGTGAAAGCATGGATAACGAGAGTCTACTGTATGGTAATGATGAATATGGTTACTAGGAAGTGTAGAGTTTTTGTTCCCCAACCACCGCAACCTTCTGGAGTATTTTATTATGCCCAAAATCCGGATCGCTTCATAAAACCAATTTGTGAGTAGAACTATCATTTACAACAAGTGAATTGATAATAGCATATCTCAAATATTCGAGGGCAATGCACTTTTGTTGCCCCGGATATGGGATATGTATGGTATGGTATATGAGGTATGGATACATCACCCACTTTTACATATTTAAATACAAAATGTGACTGGATAGTGCCAATAGATTCCTGGGATATACAAAGGGAAATACAGTCACATCCAAGTAGAAAGCATCACAAAATATTCTGGAGTGTATTAAAATAAATAAGATGCAATTAATGAAAAATTCTAGTTTCACAAAAAAAAAGTTATCATGGATAATATAGAACTGGAAGAAAGGTAGCCCTGACCTTCAGGAAGAGACCTTAATATGGTACTCTTTGATACACCTTGGTCTAACATCAACTATTTTTCAAGCTGACATCCATGCAATGCAACTCTGTGCACAGGAGTTAACGAACAAAAATATGAAAAGTCCAATGATTTAAATACTCTCAGAGAGCCCGGCACCTATAAAGTCACTAAATGTATGTATGTATGTTAAGTACAAGTTAGGTCTGGGAGTGTCTAAATTACCTAATAGCTCTAGGAAAACAAAACTACATTAAATGGATTCCCGGATATGAAGGTATAGAAGGAAATGAACAGGCTAACCCCAACTGGCAAAAAAAAAGGGGGGGCAGCCCTTAGGTGCACCCGAGTGTATGCTTAAATTGGAACTGGAAAAATGGCTTGAAAAAATTCAATGTGAGACAAGCTAGGGTACTTATAAACCTAGAAATGGAAAGTGAAGGAACTCCCCACCCATAGCAGGTAGGATTTGGGGAAAATGATAGGTCTCTAAACCAGTCACTGCAGAAGATAAAACAATATAGAAAGTGCAAATCAAGAATAAACCAATGTTAATCGTCATTTTTAATAATGGATTTACTTAGTAATAGTAAACATGAAGATTACTCATTTTCGAAACAAACACTTTTTCTCATCATTTCTACATTTTAATACAGTTGTATTCTATTTAATCATGGAAAGACATTATGTTGAACCAGAAGTTTGCAACACTATTGTGAGAATGAGCCAGAGAGGTCACCAGCAAGTGGTTATCGCAGAGGCAGTTTACATTTCTCAGAACGTGATGTCCTTGGATTTATACCAATTCTGAGAGACTGGAAATGCTAATAGGAAGCCTGGTAGTGGATCTCAGCACATTAAGAAGGTGAGAGAGGACAGAAATATTGTTACAGTGCCACCTGATCCTAAATGAAGTACAAGATGTTTAGGCAAGGCCTTTATCAATACATACTATTAATAATCGTTTGTGGGAAGTTGGCCTTATAGTGGTCTGGTGGAAACACCGACACTAAATGCTCCTCGCAGGAAGTATGGATGTAACATTGCTACCTTGGGGTGTAGCCAAGCATCTTAATACACAACCAAACAGGACAAACAACTGTACTACACTGAAATGACTACCCTTTCTTGGGTATGGTCGTTTGTATTTTTCCTTTTATACATTTCCTGCAAGGAGCGCTTGGTGTCGGTGTTTCCACCTGATTACTAGCCTTGCACCATACGCCTCATTGAGAGAACCTGCAGTAACAGCCCACCACCAGCTAGCAATGAGAATATGGTATGGTGAGTGCCTAGAAGAGGACACCAATTGGAATGCTGTTACATTTACTGAAAATTCATGTTTCTGATTGCATAGTTATAACAAAGTCGAAAGAATCAATAATAGGGGATGCATACAAGGCCCCAGTTTGTGCATGGTATGGGCTGGGATTTACACTGGAGGATGAACTGGACTCCATATTGTTGAAGGCAACCTCACCAGAATCTGTTATGTCCAAGAAATTATCGAGGTACACATCCGTCAAACCAGGGCTTTTCAATTTCTGAATGACAATCAATTCCAGCCCTGATAGAGACCGAGTTGTTTACCAATGTTTGGAAAACCTGGGAATTTCCCATTTGCAGACTGTTGACCACCATCCGTAGCCAATTGATCTACACCAACTGAGTGCAGTGTAGATACATCTACAGAGTGAAATTCTTATTTAATTAGTGACCTCCATATTAACGGTACACTTAACAAATAGGCAGAAGTTTTAGCTTACAGAGGACATTAAACACGGTATTGATTGCTTAAAAAAATTATTGTGTCCTATAAAAAAGAATTATGGGCTTAAAACTTTTTATTTTGTTATTTTTTAAAACCTCTTAATTCAATTTTCCTTCAGTAAAAATGTAATAATTTATTATTCAGAAATCATGAGATGCGCTCTGGTGTGATGTAGGTTTCAGAAAAACATTTTCTTTATCGTGCCAACATTTCAATCTTTATTGAGATCATCTTCAGAGGCACTCTCAACATACTCACAGGAATGGCATACTTGCGCCAAAACCACCTTGAGTCCTAACTATGATCTAAGTAAAGATTGAAACATTGGCACGATAAAGAAAATGTTTTTCTGAAACCTACATCACACCAGAGCGCATCTCATGATTTCTGAATAATTATCGACTAACTGTCACTATTTACCACACATAGTAATTAAATTTTGATGAAATTTATAATAAAAATCAAATTTTTGTATTAATTTTTAAGAAGTTTATAATAAACAGTGGAAAGAAATTTTAAAATCATTATTCAACCCCATTCCCCAAATTTCAAGGGGTTTATAGGTTAACTATCCAGATTCACCGCTTTCACTAGAACCTGTCCAACGCGACAGGTGGCTTACATAGAATCCGCCTATACTGCAATCAATTTTTTTCAAAAATTAAAGAAATCAAGCAAATCCTTAGAAAGGTTAACAGAAATAATAGAAATGCACGGGCTCGTGCAAAATTTAGCTTATGTTGAGTCAAAATTAACATTTTCAGAAGCCAAGGATACTCCGCTAAGGAATCGGTGAATAATCTGTCCTTCGTTATTGTCGATTTTTCTTCTTTATTAATGTGGATATTCATAAAGTAAGAAATGAAAATATTGCAAAATTAAATTGTACTTACGCAATCTTGAATTTTCTTGCACCTTGTTACGTAAAGGAATTTGCAAAGTTCGGCACCATTAACAATGGCTCCTTGAAACTACCGCGCCGGTAAAAACCACTGCCACTGTCTTTAGTGTTGACTAGAGCCAGAAAAAGAGTCTATTTAATTTATTTATCGATCAAAAACTTCTGCAGTCAAACTAAACTTGTCCTTTATTTTATAAGATATTAATTAAGATAAGAAAATAAATTAATTTTTTTTAAATATTTGAATTACGGACGTTTATCTAAAGAGAAGGTTATGGCATTTATCGGCAAATGCCGGAGCGCGTGTTCTGGTCGTTTGTCTCGTCCGCTCGACGAACTTACGTTGTTAATACGTTTTGTCACACTGAATAAATAAACCGAATTTACAATTCCCAATGGCATGGATATTGAAGGACAGTGCAGTTCTTGTCTAGAACTGAAGAAAAAAATAGAGGTAAGTTTTGTAATAGTCCGGTTTTTCTATTTATCAACTCGAACCGGCCTTGCCGATTTTTAATAAAATCTGGCCAATATCCTTCACAAAAGTCTCGCTAATGCCTAAATCATTCCGCTTTTATTATCAGTTTTGTGTTTTTATGGATAAGTAAAATCCACTCGATAACATAATTACTGTAGTCGGTAAAAACAGCATTGTAAAAGTGTAACGTTCGTGCTTGGTTGTTATTATTGTTTGGTGTAATGAGTGGGGAAGTTTAGACCAGATTTCCATGAAATATTTCTATTTTTTAAACAATTAATTGGTCGAGCGGACCACGAAAATGGTGAATTAATGATTTTTTTAAACAGTTGACCACTCATCCAAACAAACAAAATGTATAAGTTGCAGTTTATGATATAGATATTAATATAAAAATACGGAAACTAGCATTTATTAGTTTATTTTCCATAATTACTAGGTGTAAAGAGTAATAGTTGACTTAAAACGTAAACACAACACTAATAAGTTGTAATTTACGTTTGTAGAGTTCCATTCATTACTCTTTACATTAAAGCATGGTTTTAAATTGGAAGGAGTCTGGGCAGATGTTTGGCTAACAACCGACTTCGCGTACATTAGTCCTAGGTATGCCATGTTCTACCTCATGAGATCGTCTATAGTGGTTTAGGGCAACCAGAAATTTAAATAGCTAGCAGACAACTGGTGTTCTATGGCTAGAGATGACCATTTATTGTTCTTCCTGCACTACAGAACCAGTTCCTTGTGAAGTATAGTAATAATAAGGTTTTGTGAAATAGGCTAATCTTTACGTGTTCCACATTGGGCTCCCTACTACTGGAGATGCATCGAGCAGAAAGGCGACTGTTTGGAAATCAGCAACTCGTTTGGACGGATGACCAATAGGGTTCTCTTAATGGATGAGTGCCAGTTTGGTTTGTGGCAATCAGCTGGCTTTGTGTGGAAAAGACATGCTTTTGTCGAATCAAAGACAGTCGATTATGGGGTGGGATATCAGCTCCTCAAGTGGTAGAGCAGCAGCGCACCAAGCCGAAGATTGTGGGTTCGAATCCCGCTTGTGCCATTGACTTTTTTGTCTCAACTAAAAACCTTAATTGATTAATATATTTATTGGTCAAGCGGAACACGAAATTAGTGAATTTACTTATTTAAAATGAAGTATACTTCAGTAAAGCTCTCTATGGCCATTTCATTTGTCGTCGAGAATCCAATCCAATTACACGACATTTGAAAAATGACAAAAAAGGGTGGAAAATTCAAAAGGTGCGGTTGAGATGGGAAGTTGTACATTGGAAGTACATTGAGGAATTTGTCCTGGCAGCTGTGGTCCCATTTGCAATATATGTAATGAAACAAATTTAAAAATAATATATTCAACAAGTTGACTCTGGAATTTATGAAATGAACCTATTTCTTTATTTTTAATTTAAGGAGTTTAGGTAGCCTAAGTAGGTAAGACTTCATAAACAATTTATTAATATTGTGTTTATTTTTTATGTCGATTATTATCTTCATTCTTAGTTATTATATTGAATTAAATATATTGAATAAGATACTGAAACAGAACTCTATTTTGTTAATTTATAACACTTCTACTGTACTAACATAAGGTAACTAACTTTAAATAATGCAATTTTCAATTATTGCTCCTTTTTTCTTTTTTAATGGATTTTATCCGAACTAGTTGCGTTTTAGTTCTTTACACTTACACATGCAGATGTTTTAATACAACCCTCCTTATCAGATAATAGCAAAAAAATATATTTAAACTTATTAAAATTATATTATACTAATAGCTAAAGGAATATTTTTTATGTAATCAATTTGTCGTGTTTATTTTGCACTGAACATGAGTTTTTTTTTTCTCTCATTTTTCTTAGCTTTTAAAATGAGTGATGCTGGTAGTAGTTGCAAAAGTGATTCAAATGAAAATATGTATTTCCAAATCTGGTAGTTAATCCTATCAGGGCATGTGCAATTTGTAGTAAAAAACAAAGCCATCATTGTCAGGCAGCCTTTTGTGAGACACCTTGCTTCAAGACACCGCTTTTTATGTAAATTTTAATTGATTTGTTACTATTTTTATTAATTTACTCGCACATTATGGTATAAATCCTTTGTACATTTGTAAAGAGTAATAATAGTAAATATTTTAATTGGGTTATTACAAATTTGACTTGCCTGGGTTAACTCGTGATAATAATTTTACATTTGGTATATAAATAAGAGCTAATTTTAAAAAATAACTTTTATATTTCATGAAGAATATAAATCCGTCATTAAAAACATGGGTAATTTTTGTGAAATACTTTAAAAAAAAACTTGTAAAGCAAGGGGTTTATCTGTTAAGTAAGATGTTCTGAAGTTTATTTATTTTTCATTATTGAATAAATTGCACTTGATTCTCTTTTACAAAATTAAATAATGAACCAATTCAAATTGTGAATTTTGCTTGTTCATGTTAGTGGGCAGTTTGTCTAAAATCAGCCCTGACTGTGATGTAATGAGGTGAATAGTTTAAAAAACCTTATAAACCAGTAATACTAAGTAAGTTAGGTTATCAAGTAAAAATAATTAATAATACAATTAATTAAGGTTTTTAGTTGAGATAAAAAAGTCAATGGCACGAGTGGAATTTGAACTCTCGATCTTTGGCTAGGTATGCCATTGCTCTACCACTTGAGCTATCGTGACTTCACTTAATTCACTCGGGCACCAACTTCTCAACTCAACTGCACCTTTGAATTTTCCACCCTTTTTGCCATTTTTCAAAGGTCTAATCGGATTGGATTCTTGGTGACAAAATGGACACAGAGAGCTTTAGTGAAGTATACTTCATTTTAAATCATTAAATTCACTAATTTCATGGTCTGCTTGACCAATTAATATATTATAATTAATTAAGGGTTTTAGTTGAGATAAAAAAGTCATTTCATTTGTTGTCGAGAATCCAATCCGATAGTCGCAAAATTAGTGAATTTAATAATTAATAATGCATTTTTTAAATATTTTAGTTTTTGAAAACATGAGTTACTAGGCACTAATTACACTCATTCAATGTCACAATCCTTCACCACATTCTTTTTAATATTTAAATCAACCCATACATGTTTAGTAGTCATTATTTACCATATTATTTATTTCAAATAATGTTTTTTTTTAATCTAAGGTTTTGTTTGAGATGGAAAAGTTTATTTCATGAACATGATTCAAATTTATGATCTTCGGATCAATAGAACTTAAATTCTTCAAGACACAATAGCTCAGGTGGTTAGTGCAGTGGTGTATTGCGCCAAAGGTCATGGGTTTGAATCCCACTTGTGATTATTTCATCTTAACCAAGACCTTAGATAAATGGAATATTTAACCTAAGTCGATGTTTAATTATTCCGAAATTGTGAGATGCAAGAGATGTGAGATTAAAGAATTAAAGAAAATATTTTTCTGAAACCTACATCACATCAGACCGCATCTCACGATTTCAGCATAATTATCTATTAGCGGTCACCAATAATCACTACACATTAAGTCAACGTTGTAATGAGTGGAGTTTGTCTAAAATCTGCCAAGAGCCCCATTTTTTGCACTATATTTCTATTTTTAACTGGGCCTTATAATTTTTTAATTTTAACATTGAAAACTAATATTACTAGTGCAAAAAATGTTTACAAAACAAAACATATGCCTTAACATAAAAACAGCATGGATAAAAAAAAACCGTCTGCCAGGATATAAAATGTATAAATTTGTGATTTGTTGTATGTGGAAATTAAGCAATAATTGACCATTATCTGTTTCAGGCAGATCAAAAATTGTATGAAAATAAAACTCGATTATGCCAGTTGTTTAAGGAATTAATTTGTACCAAAGAGTAAGTTTTTTTTTCCATGTACCAAAATGAATTGATATAGTGTTATGCATAATACCTAATTTATTATTTTTTGTTTTATATAATATTCTACTTTTTTTTTTTTTTTTATTTTAGCTTGAAAATAAAGGAAAAGGTTATACCTATCGATTTACATGAAAGCAAGGAAAAGGAAGTGCATGAAAATTACACTTTTAGGAAAAAAATTGAGAAGTTGACGTCAACTATTGAACTATTGCTGAAGGTAATTTAGGCTTAAAGTTAGTATATATTTTTAACAATAACATATCAATATCACAAATAATGTAACAACTTTGGCAGGAAAAACAGGAAAGCTTGAAAAAAGAAAAATTCCACAATTTAGTAAATCAAGACCTCGAACATAAGATTGATCATTTAACTTTCATCAACAAACAACTAGTTTCTTCTCTTAAAGAAACAGAAGATAAACTGAAAGGTGAATTATTGTTCTTGTAACTATATCCTTAAAAGGCTAACATTAAACCTTTTTTCTGTTGGTTTACAGAGTCACAATGTACAAAATGGAAAAGAAAAAAGAAGGTTAAAAATAAATGTAAGTTTCTAGATAGTTCTTTGTATTTTAATTATTTATTATATTTACAACTTTTTTTCTTCAGTGAAAAAAGATATCAAAGAAGATATTGATTCAAAGGATGATGTAGACATTTCTGCATTAAGTAAGTACTCATTGCTGATTTTTTTTAATACATCACAAACACATTTTAATGATTAATTTTACAACAGACCAAATCAATAAAAGTTATATATTGGGTTGTCCGGAAAATAATGCAGGATTTTAAGTTTTCATTAAAAAAATCTATATAAAATATTCTGTTTACGTTTACAGGATTACTCATTTGTATGAATGTCAACACTTATTAATCCTCTTCCAAATGATATTGTTTGTTTACCTCTGTAGCATTCCGCTACTTGGAAATAATTCAGTCATCCTTATAATGTCAAAGCGAGAATTTCGTACGATTTTCTTTTACGAGTTTAAACTCGGCCGAAGCGGAGCCCAAACGGCTAGAAACATTAACCAAGTCTGGGGCGAGGGTTGTGTTAATGAGTGCACTGTGCAAAGGTGGTTTAAAAAATTTCGGGAGGGAGATTTCAGCCTTGAAGATGAAGAAGGTCGTGGAAGGCCTTCCTCTCTTAATGATGATGTTCTGCGATCAGTGGTGGAAGAAAACCCCAAAACAACTGTTCGAGAACTTGCAGAGCAACTCAAAGTCAGTAAAACGACCGTCGCTGACCACCTCTTTGGTCAATCGGAAAGGGCCCATTTTGTTGCATGACAACGCTCGACCACATGTGTCACGTGTAACGTCACAAAAATTATTGGAGCTTGGCTATGAAACTTTGCCTCACCCACCCTACTCTCCGGACCTCTCGCCTACTGACTACCATTTTTTTAGACACCTGGACCACTACTTACAACACATAATATTCAAAAATCAAACGGAACTGGAAAATGCATTTATTGACTTTATCAATTCTAAAAATTCTGAATTCTACTCAGACGGAATTAATAAGTTACCAACACGTTGGGAGAAATGTATTGAGAGTATGGGAAATTATTTTGATTAAAGAACATTGCTTTAAAGTAACTAGTTTCTTTTTTTTTGTTTAATACCAAAATCCTGCATTATTTTCCGAACAACCCAATAGTAAATTGAATGGACATTGTATTAATATGGATTATTATTATTTATTTTTTTTTTTTTGGGGGGGGGGGTTAAGGCGCTATCGTGGTGCTCAACTGTAAGGTAAAGGTACTCAGTTCAAATACAAGTAGCTCTGCATTTGAACCCAACATATACTCACAAATTTTTGTTTTTCTTTCCCCCTCCTTCTTCATTCAAAAACTGTTTCCTGAGGGTTTTGCATAACCTCATTAAAAAAAGAAGTTATTTTGAACATAAAAGATAGATTTTTAGATAAATTATTTGGGTGCTTAGAAAGTCATTATAATAATTTGTGGAGAGGTGCATTCATGCGCCTGCAGTAAAAAAAAATATTATAACCTCTGTTAACATAATTAAACACTAAGCAAAAATAAATATATCAGTTTATTTGAAAGTCTAATAAGCGTGTATTTTTTCAGGTTGTGATGTGGATAGATTAGGTGATGAAGATGAGAAAAAAGATGAAGAGTTAACTTTCATACTACCTGAAATTGATAACTCTGTAAATAAAAGCCCATCCGAATGTGATTTTGATGTTTTATTTAACTTAGGCAATGAGGATGTAATTATAAGCAGTAACGATGAAGCTGAATCGGTTGATGACTTGATGAATGGTACAGAAGAAAAAATGTGTTCTCTTCTTGCTGCTAAGCCAAGCAGTTTGGTCAAACCTATATTAAAAGAGATTAATTGTGATATTAGTAATATTTCTGAATCTAGTCCCTACAATAGTGTAAATATTGAAAGAATGGATTCCGGTGAAGGAATTTCAAAAAGTATACAGCCTGAAAAAAGCCCAAAGGAGCAACCTGAGTTACCAGCTGAAGACAGCAACATAGAAACTTCTGAAAAGGAAGTTGAAATAACAATATCAAAAAATCAAGAAGTCTCTAATAATGAAACAGAACAGAATATCATTTCAAGACATACCAGCACCCCTCTTTCTTCTTCACAAGAGAAAATCATTTTCCAAAATCCATTTAAAAGGGTACTCCCTGTTACTAGTTTGAACAAAATTACAGAAAATACTACTGTTCTAGAACCACTACTAAAACCAAGTAAATTGCTGGTCCCAGGCATTGTTAATCCAGCAGTAGGTTTATTCTCCCAGTGTATAAAAGAGTATGAAAAATCAGTGCCAAAATTTTCTTTTAAACCTCTTGGAAGTTCATCTAAATTAGGATCATATTCTGTTGAGAAAGGTAAATTATTTAAATTGAATTTATACATTAACCATTTTTATTTATTTGCCTGTTTTTTTTATAGGAAGTTGGAGAAGAATAAGAAATTTCTCTCCGTTGAAGAAGGCAACGACAGTCAAAGAAAAAGATATAGGAAATTTAATAGAAGCTTTAAAATCTATTAAATTGACAGAAAGTAATTTAAATTGTTCTCGGTGCTTAAATTTGAATTCAAACATGAAATTCGGGGTCACCTCACCTGTATTTTTTAACAGTATCACATCAAAGGAGAAAAAAATTAATAACAAATATATTGTTGAGTGCTCAAATAATTATATTAATAATACTAATTCTTCGTTACAAACATCATCATTAAATTACTATAGGGATAAGGACACCAAACAGCCTATTTTAAAAAATAATAATTTTAAACGGACTGTTACATTTTCTTATACCGTACAAAGATCAGATTCTATTAAACAAGAGTTGAATATAATATTAGATGATCCTTACTGCGCATTAAAAAAGTTTAGGGATGTCGCCTCAAGAGTCTCCTCTTTAGATGAACTTCTTAATAATTTAACAAGCATATGTGACAAAATCAGTTCGTACCCTTGTGTTAAAGCTGGTATCAACAGTGACAATTTATTTTTAAGTTCATTAGACACAAAACAGACTTCATTGTTTGAAGAACGTTCAAAATATTTTGCGGGCCCGTCTGAAAAAGATGTAGGAATAACAGATGCGATAATCTTTCCAAAAGCAACAGTCTCATCTGTGAGTTCTAATTCAAATGCGACATGGTCACGCTTAAGGACAGGAGAATTACAGCAAGATGAAAAAGAGACATCTGAAGATAAAATACAAAAAAAGAAAACTTTTTTAAATTATGATAGATTCAATGGTGACGAGCATTCAACCAGAGTTCCACTCATCCAAACAAATGAGACAAAGGAAAAATCTACTAGTGAAAACATAAACTCAATAAAAGGTAACACTTTAATTGCTTAGACAAAACCAGTTAATAGCATCAATTGTTTTCTCCCCCAGAGAATTTTCACAGTTTTATATTATTTAAATCAATTTCAGAAAATTGTACAAGTACAAACAGCACTGCAACTAAACCTACTCCTTTCCCTTCAAGTTCAGAACTAAACAAGCAATATATGTGTGATGATGGCCAAACAAAACATATTGACTTCAAACTGGGTAAAGTGAATGTAAATGAAATTCCACAGGAAAATCAAATGGGAAGGAAAAACATCACAAATGAAAACAGTATGTATAGTTTTAACTTTACGATAATCAACATATTATTCAATATATTTGAGTGTCCAATTTAGAAAAACATGATATTGGCCTTTTTGTGAAAAAAGGTATATTTTTACAAAATAGAGCCTGCCTTTAACAACAGGATTAAATAAGCTTTTCCAAACATTACCAACACAAATTTTGAAATGAATTGTTAGATTTCCTCTTGAGACAACACTAAAGGTGGCAAACAGCCAAAACTCGCCTGACAGACCAAAAAATACGAGTCAATAAGATACAAATTAAAAATTGTTAATTTCTTTAGACTCTGATGGACTAGTTTGAATTACGTGCTGTGTGAATATTTCTTTATTTAACCTAGGCATATATTTTCTGCCAATAAACCCATTTTTTCAGTAGAAATAATTGAAAACAAATTTCAGAAAACTGCGGATCTGAAACTCCAGTTAGCACTTCCAGCCCAGAACTGAAACAACACCCTAAGTACAATGCGAGAAAAAATAATATTAACAATCAACAGGATTCTGACATAGATGAAACCTCTCGGGAAAATATAAAGCAAAAGAAAATTGATAGAGTAATAAATAATGTGATAGGTATGTATCATCAAGGTTAATTTCATAGATTTACAGATAGTTTTGAGAATAAACTATTTAATTTTACAAAAAAATTAATTTATTTTGCACCCTCTATTTGATTTATTATGCGAATAAGGTTTTTATTTATGGGCTGTAATATTAAATGTAAACATATTTCAGAAAATCATAGCACAATTGGAGATGCTCCATCTGGCAGTCTCTCTCAATGCCTGGAACCGAAAAAACAGTGTAAAATAAAAACCAATCAACAGTTTTCTGAAACTGAAGACATTCCTCAGGGACATTTAAAGAGTGATAAAGTAATAAAAAATGTGATGGGTATGTATCATTCAATCATTAAATTAATTTTCCTAATTTTAACATGTTTAATGTTCTCAAAGGTAGATCTACTGTTACCAATCTCCTTATTTTGCCATCAATTTTATCCTTAAATAAAAATTGGAAATTGATACTTGTTGGCTTTGTTGATCACAGTGTATTATGTGTAAAACAAAGAATTTGCCTTTAGTAATATTATACTCCTATGGTTTGGTGCCTACAATACACCTTTAAATCGTCTTCAGTGGTCACACTTGGATCCAGTTCTGTTTTTCTCTTTCCATATAAATGACTTTCTTTCTCTCCTTAATATGTATAAAGGGCGATGGAAGAATATTGCGTACTCCATCCCATTAATTGGACAAATGGTATGCAATTATGAGTGTATGAATTTAAGAATGTATGTGGGTACAAATGGGTTTGGAACTGTATGCGTTGGGTGCTGCTAGTTTTGACCCTCCCCCCAGGACTACCAACACCTGAATGGGCCATTTTTGAATCTGCTGGCAATTTACTGTAAATAGCAAATGCTGGAATTGCTGGGGAACTAAAGGAAACTAATAGGCTCAACTTGGTAAATGTTTACATATATGTACACACACGTACAAATTGGAGTCTATATTAATCCCAATCCAATATTTATTAGTCAAACCCAAATATTGGTATTTAAATTATACTCTGTTAATTTTTTTGTATTATTGCCACTGTTATATTTCAACGTTTTCATGTTTTAAATGTTCTTTACCTTTCATTTAGGTTAGGTTAGGTTAGGTGCCAAAAGTACTAGGAGGTGGGGTTTGTGTTCCCCAGGCACTGCAGCCTTCTGGCTTATTGAAACTTATCCTAGTTCTTTAGTTTAGTCAATAGACTCGATCCTTTTACTCAGGATTATCAAGTCATTGACTGTTATTGCTTCAATGTGGTTCTCTGAGTCATTTCTGTGCGTCAGATTGAATCTCCATTGAGCCGTTGCTCCGCATTCGAAGATGATATGAGTGGCTGTTTCCTCCTCCTCATTACATAGTCTGCAAATTGGATCACTATTATATATGCCCATGTTTTGTAGATGTTTTCTCAGGTGCCAGTGGCCGGTTAGTAGCCCTACCACTCCTCTGAGATTTGCCCTCTCCGCAGTGTTTTTGCCAGTTTTGGTGAGGGTTGTTTTATCATGAGTTTACTGTGTAGCACTGCTAGAGTTTATCCATTTTTCTCTTTGTTTTATTTGGATCCATTCTGCGATGGAGGATTCTACGTTTGTTTTGGATATCCCAAGGATAGGCTCGGGGCCTATGTATGGTCTTGCGGATCCTCCTCTGGCCAGTCTGTCTGCTTCTTCATTACCCAAAATTCCCCTGTGCCCTGGCACCCAGGATACCGTTACCGTGTTGTGTTTTCCCAGGTTTCGGAGATTTTGGATGCATTCACTGACTAATTTTGATGTGATTCTTGTACATGCCAGTGCTTTAATAGCTGCTTGGCTGTCTGATCTTATGAGGATTTTTTTGTCAGTGTAACCTCTTTTAAGATTTTCCAGAGCACAAGCATTGATAGCATGTATTTCTGCTTGAAAGACCGAAGTGTACTTCCCTAGTGAGTTTGATTGCTCATATTTTGGGCTTGTACAGAAAATTCCTGATCCGGTTCCTTCAGTTGTTTTGGAGCCATCCATCATTGTATCCCATGATCTCCTGTGTTCTTCCTCTCCTTTGTAGTCTGTTGAGATTTTGTAGGAGTTCGTGAAGATTGTTTCCGGGACCATATAGTCAGTCCCCATCTCTAATAATGGGTGTCTGATTTTGTTTATTATGGTTGTGTGCCCGAATTGTTTGGTTCCTTTCCAATTTAATTGTTTTTGGAGCCTGAATGAGCTTTTCCTAGCCTCTCCCTGTATGTATATTTCTAGTGGAGGTAGGTTTAGCAGGGTATCTAATGCACTTGTAGGGGTTGTTTTCATTGCCCCTGTGATACATAGGTTTGCTAGTCTTTGTAAGCTTACCTTTCATTTAATAAAATGGGTCATTGCTCACGAACAAAAAAAAAAAAAATCTTATACAAATGAAATTTTTTATTTATTATAACATCAAATTTTAATCAATGAATTAGTTACTAATATTTTATAATTCTATTAATACTAATATTTTAATTTTCTTTATGAAAACTTTACTTACCCACATTACTCTAAAACATTTTCATCGCTAATACTGGGACATAATGAATTAATAATTTCAGAAACTCATCATAGTGTAAATGGAGTTACAACTCCAGTCAGTACTCCAACTAGTTCTTCCTCTCCAGAATTGAAAAAAGTGCTTATGCATAATAATAAAAATAATATTGATATTCAACTACATTCAAGAAAAATCACCCAGTTAAATGTAAAGCCGAAGAAAAGTGACAGATCAAAGAAAAACGCAAAGGGTATCTATTAAATATTAATTCAGTTTCTTTGCTTTACAGTTAATGACTTGTTAGACGAATACAACCATTTACTTATTACTTTAATTTATTAGAAAACATCATAGTTCTTAAATTTTAGTATCTTGGCCGCTACAGAGTTTTACGTATTGAAATAATTTCAGAAAATCATCATAATGAAAACATTAATGGAAACACTTCAACTTACGCTATGTCACCTTTGGAGATGGAAAAAGAGTCTGGGTGCAATATAGGAAATAAAACTAATATAGACAATCAACAGGATTCTGAAACTGATGAAAGTTCTCAGGGAAATGTAAAACGAAGAAAAAGTGATAGATTAATCAAAAATGCCTTGAGTATGTATTATTCAATCATCACAAGACAAGACATATTTTGCCATTATATACAAATACATATCTTTACAATATACATTATTATTCACTGTTTTTGTGGTCCGCTCGACCAATTAATATATCACAATTAATTACGGTTTTTAGTTGAGACGAAAAAAGTACACTTCACTAAAGCTCTCCGTCGCCATTTCAATTGTCGTCGAGAATCCAAACTGATTACACGGCATTTGAAATATGGCAGAAGGAGGGAAAACTTGTAAGGTGAGGTTGAGATGGGGAGTCGATGTCCGAGAGGATCGAGGTCACTATAGCTCTGGTGGTAGAGCAGCGGCGTATCTAGCCGAAGGTCGTGGGTTCGAATCCCTCTCGTGCCAGCTTTTTTCGTCTCAACTAAAAACCATAATTAATTGTAATATACATTACATTATTAACTACATCTCCACTAACTTACTTGTATGTATTGAAAATTGATTCTTATTCGATTTGTGGTAATACTTTCAGAAAATAATAGCTTAAACATTAGACCTGCAAGTCCAGTTAGTTATTCTTTAAGCCCGGAATTAAAAAAACAGCGTATGAGTGACACAAACTCACAAAAAGAAAACCAAATTGGTATTGAGTCTCTACAGGATTCTGAAACCACAAATCTATTGAGAAGAAAAAATGATAAAGTAATAAAAAATGTGATCGGTATGTTTTTTTTTAATAATTAAATTTCATATTTTCATTTCAGCATGCATTTTACCAAACTACAATAAGTTTTGACATGCCAATTAAACACATAATTCAATATATGTATATAAAAACATTTTTTTTTGTTCTATTTATTTAAATACGATTAATTTTGTTACTGTTTCAATCTTAGAGGTTTTTATTTTTATTTTTTTAAATTTATTTTTTAAAATCCTCAGTACTGTAATAATTTCAAGCAAATTTCAGATCTTCCCACTATGAACATTAGCGTTGAACCGCTGGCTAGTGCTCTTTCTCTGAGGTCAGATTTGGAAAAACAGCCTTCCTGTGATGAAAGCAACACTATGAACGACCCGCAAGATTTGCAAAAAGATACAGTTTCACTGGCAAACCTTGTTGGAAAGAATGATGATCAAATTACCAAAACTGATAGTGGTATGTTTTTCCTACAAATATAAACTTTAATTATTTTAAAAAGTTAAATTACTTTAAGTAATAATGACTATATTTTTTATTTTCAATTGTATTATTAAACACTTAAGGGCAACTATTAAGTAAGTAAAAAGAAATTTCATATCAAATTATACTTTGGAAAGGACATCTTTTCCAAATTATTAGAAGACAATATTTCACATTCCCAATTATTAACTCTAAATCGTGAAATATGAAAAAAAATTAAATCCAGTTCAATTTTTGTTTAAAGCAATTTTATAAACCATAAAAACTGTTTAACACGTGCAGTAACGGTTTTGACAAAATATTTTAATGATGAACCAACATATATCAATAATATATCACTAAACTTTTGAGGAAAAAGCTTATGGGATAACACTAAAAACAAAATATTTTTTACAAATTCTGTATACATTATAACTTTATATATTATCATGCCACTTCCTATATATTTATTTTTAAACAGGATCCGTTGAAAAACCTGAATTTGAGTTTGTATTGAAAGATATAAGGGAAAATTATAAGCTTGTCGATTTGTTAGAGCCAATCAACTGTTCACCCTTGGGTAAGCTTCTTTTTTATTTTTAGTTTTTTTAAATACCTACTAAACGATTCTAAAATATTAGTACATTACTTAAATTATTTCTTCATCAACAGCTAATTTGAAATTGAATAAGAACATACAAGAGAATAAACCAATCTTAGAATGCAATGGAGTCAATCTTGAAAATAAAGATACAGAGAAATTACCAGTTATTGAAAAAGCACTTCAAAATGGATTTCCAAATAATAAAACCACACTGAATCAAATTGCAAACAAATTAGCAAACGAAAGCGAATCCAAACAGCCATCTCCGAACAAAGAAATTAAAAAGCAAAATGGAAATATTTCAGCCTACAGCATCCCATCTGTGTTTTCTATTATGGCTAGATATAAAAATTTCAGCCTCAGCCAGTCGATAAACCAGGATGAAAGCAACATAACCGATACCACAAAGGAAATTGACAATTTATCCAAATCTTCCTATGATTCAGAGTCGGATGGTGAGATGATGACCAGCAAGGACCAGGAAGATGTTCAAACTGCAACCATCAAACCGCCAGAAGAGGAAAATGCCGAGGAAACAACAGATTTAACTCTCACCCTTCCCACAGGTTTTTATTCCAGCTTGGAAGAACCTGCAAATCCACCAAACCTTAAAGATAAAGAACAAGATATAGACCTCCAGCAATCATCAGCTAGTTCAAAACGAAAATTGGATATTCTCAATGAAGATCCACCGACAAAAAAGATATGCTTGATACCAACAGATGAAACCATTATTTGTAAAGGAAATGCTCTTCATGGCGCATTAAAATACTGGTGTGAAAAGGCACTCAATAAAAAAAATCCTCCAAAAACAAAACAAATTTTCCATAGGAAAGGTAAAAAGAAAAGAATGTTTTGAAGTGCTGATATTTTTAAACTGTTATTTTTGTTAATGTTTTAGAAGTGTTAGCTAAGCTTAAAAATACCCTAAATGACTACATAAATGCTGAAAACAGTTATGTAATCTTAGAAAGTGTGTCTTCAGAATTACAAAGTAAAGCCAATTCTCAGCTTGCACAGTATGTATTATTATCAAGGACAAATTTTGTTTTTAAAAAAAAGTGAAATTTAGTTTTATTTTAAATTTTTGTTTAGGTTTATGTCTGAATTTTTATTAAATGATGTAGACATTAAAGAAGATGCAAATAATAAAAAACCTTTTGAGTTGACCCAATTACAAAAGAAATTATTGATGCTCATTATCACCATCGCACAGAATAAAAATGAATTTCTTGATATATTCCTATGTAGAATTGAAAACGAAGTGTCCTCATTTCATTCAGAAAAAAACACTCAAGTAAAATATTTTATCCTTTTTTATTTTAATTCTGAACTTATTTAATTTCATTGGTTTTGCTTTAGGTAGAAGCATTGGTGTCTCAAGTCCATATTTATACTCTAATTTGCAAAAAGTATGGCTTCGTTTCGAGGGCTAGGGCTTTCCTGTACGATGTGCTATACACTAGAAGTATCAAGGCATATGCAATTGTAAGCAAAATGCTTTTAGTGTGGCCAAAAATGTTACCAAATTATCAAAATACTGAAGGTAAAATAAAAAATTTAAAAAAAAAGTAATTTTTAATTTCAATCAAAATTTTTCAAATTATTTTAGAATGTCTTCTGACTCACACAATCGTTTTGTTGTTAATAAAAATCCCGACATTTTGGCAAATTCATGATCACATAATAAAAAAATTTGGAATAGGCCCATTGAAAATGATGTTAAAAAACAAATTAGGCTACAGTGTTAATGTTTTATACGAATATGATGAACTGTTTGCCAAAATCATCGATAACATCCAAATCAAAGGTTCTTATTTATTTATTTTTTAAAGATATTATTATAAATACAAAGTTAATTGGTATCCTTTTAAAGGGAATGATTTGGCGCTTATACTCATTTGCAAATGCCAGGGATTCAAATGGGCTTCGGCAATGATTGAAAGAAAGGTATTTCCATTAATTCAAGAGGAATTAAGAGAAAGAAAAAATGAAGAACTTCTTGCTCAAATACTTGTAAATACTGGTAAATAGGCAATTTTTCTTCTTCTTTTTTCCTTTAGATTTAATTTTTTTTAAATTATTTTTCCTTAGGTAAAATTTGTAGAGGATTCCCACATCTAGAGTCAGCATACTTTGTTATTAAAGTGATCGAATTATTTGACGCAGTTCTGAAAGAATCTTCAAGTAAGATTAATATATACTTATACAGGTGCTGTATTATATATATATTTTTTTGCTTGTTTGTTTTCTTTAGGCATGCTCGTATGTGATGCAACTGTTGAAGCCTTGAGTCTTTTAAAAAAACATAACTTAACACTTGTCGCCAGAGTGGTATCAAATTGGCGACCAAGAAATAAACTCCTGTCCATCAATTGTTTAGAACACATCAAAAAGATTTTAAACGTTAAAAATGTTAAATACTGGAATTATTTTATCGATTCTTACTCAAGTAAAGAGTAAGGTTGGGATGCATTTTTATTTTTGTTAACAATTAATTTTATATAAACAATTAACTGTAAATTTGTTTTTAGGGCATGTACATAATTATGTTAAAATTTTAATTGTGATATTTTTTCTTTTTTGTAAGTTAGTGCAAGATTGTACTAAATAAACTATTTATTTTAATTACATTTCTAATATTTTCTAGAGTCTCCACAAATTCTCTATTGCTGTAGAGCTTTGTAATACAATTCACAATATTTAAAAAAAATTATTCTCTTTTTTTATTTAGATTTCTGGTAATTCAAATGGACGTGCATTGCAGCTTTAGCAGATCTATTATATTTAATTGGTATAATCTGTTAAAAATCTACAAAATTTAGACTTTTTTTAATATATTTGCATTTTTTTATAAGCTTCAAGTCTTTGTTCCTCAATATCTGATGCAGATGGCAGAGGCGGCATGGCAATCAGTGGCCTTTCAGGATCTCTAGATGTGAGCCAATTGACAAACCAGATTGATGGGTTGTACGGCCGAACTTTACATATTTCAGTCAATCCATCGAGCAAAAATGAATAGTACTTGTCAAAAACTATTGTCATATTTTCTTCAATGTTCCTCAAAGGTTCCGGCACGGCTGAAAATATCATTTTATTGAAACTATCCAATTACAGTGAATGTATTTACCATTTTGGAAGAAGTATAATATTTCCTTCCTGGCATCTTCGACCGACTCGCTTGCGTGTATACCATTGGTGGCTTCGTCACCTCTCAGTCCATACATCGACCTCAAGCAATGGGGCGCGAATTTCCTCGCCACTGACACTTTCCTTGGGCCAGTAAGCTTTTTAAAATCGTTCACAGCATTTTCTTTCGCTAAGATCATGATGGTCATGGGCCCCGAACTCAGTTTCAACATGACTTTTGGAAACCATACTTTCCCAT
Source organism: Cimex hemipterus (assembly GCA_039619505.1). Taxonomy (NCBI): domain Eukaryota; kingdom Metazoa; phylum Arthropoda; class Insecta; order Hemiptera; family Cimicidae; genus Cimex; species Cimex hemipterus. The sequence goes on along the minus strand of CM077114.1, from coordinate 17,568,216 downwards.
AGTATCGCTTGTAAAAATGAGTTGCTTGCTCCGGAAAGAGATGGAATTTCCTTTTCTAAAATTTAAATCATTCACTTTACCACGTACCACGGCATATTTTGAGCAATTTATGAAAAAAGTAGTATACAAATCAATAAATGATATATATCATTTCATAATGTTAAAATAGTGTGTTTGTTAACAATCATAGTTAGATTAACAAACACATTTTCAGTGTAAGTTTTCGTATTGTTTAAACAATGTTGGAATAAAAGTTAATAAATTATATTTGTTCAATTTTTGGTTAAATATTTTAATCTGCATGTATTTCCTGTTTTGATTTATCAGAGTTTGGCATCTACAGTGGTGGATTTGTGACTATGCCTTGCCTTGCTTCCTTCCCTGACAATCATTGAAGATAGCGAGAAGCTGCAACTGGCAGATACGACAAGAAATGACATACATCACCTCCACAAGCCTTGAGAGGAAATATCGCAATTTAAATATAACTTTTGTATATTTATGTAATTATAATGACAAAATTATATTTAAGATGTAATTAAATTAAATATGGAAATATCAATACAAATTCCAGATTGGAAAACGAAAGAAATTACATAAAATTATTTTAAGCTAAGAAGGAATAAATAGTTGGGTAATAACAATATTGGAAATTTTAGAAAAGTGTGATGCATGGCTTACAGGGCTCAAAGATGACAGATTAAGATGAAACTCGCCATAAGAAACAAAGCATTAAGAAACATTTTAAAAAGTATGGAAAGAATTTACTTTAAAGAACACCAAAGTCAAAGAGAAATAATACATTTGCAAAATGGTCGTCAGAAGTAAAATGTGCTGAATGAATCAACCTCTCAATGAAGACTTGGAAGGAGTGGATTGTCAAGAGAACAAACAAATTTAGATAATGAAGGTAAGAAAAGACACAATAACAACTGTCAATTATAGATTTTTGTTTGTTGTGCATTGTATAACTCATGTACACCTAAGTAAGTATTCTTGCTGGTTTCAATCACACGTTTTGGCTTTGTCATTTTTCTACAGTGCCTCACTGAAGATGGAATGAAGCTGAAAGGCCCTACGAGTGAAATGTATACCAGCAAGAATAGATACGCCCAATAAAATAATCAGTTCAAGTCTTCAAGAAATGTTGTTATGTAATACTTTATTAATTGGAAATGTTTTAAATAGTTGCATAACTTATGGTATGCTGAGGATAAATTTTAATATCTACTCATGGATGGTTTGTTTTTGAACCCCCATACATACTCTCTCAATCACTACTCATTAAGCATATTATGTAAATATTTAAATTGGGGAGAAAAAGAAGTCTAAGAACTCCAAATATTTTTGTGGAAAATGTTTTCTGCCAATTTTCATTTTGGAGACAGTACTTTCTCCCATGGTAACAGATAGTACAGATTAGATTAGAAAAAGTCTGCTTATTTACGACCTGCGCATCACGACCAATATTGGTCTGTTGTGCTTCTTTTCTGTTGTCTAGAGCTCTCTATACATACGTATTGTTATAAGTTGTAATTTAATGTAGCATAGTGCACAAAACTATTGATTAATCCTGAATTACCGCTAAGACGGTGAATCCTTCTTGTTCGATCCTCCTTATGATTTCAGCAGCTTTGGGCTGTGCACTCGGTTTAATTATTGCGAGTGTGTGTTCTTCTATAAACTCGACAGGATGTATACACTCGGGTTTGACATATTCGCAATGGCATTCCTCGAATGCGACAGGATCGACATCGAAGCCTTCGTTGGAAGGAACATCAGCCACACCATAATGGTGGAGATAGATGGACGGCTTTTCCTCCTCTTTTGCGCTCGACTCGTTCGGAGGAGCTTCCTCCATTTCTTCCATTGTTTCCATTACATAAATTTATTTTAGAAATGGCCAAAAGACACTACAACACTGAAAAGAGGATAAGATTTCTTAACTAAGAGAATTTTGTTTAAAAGCATATGTTTTCAAAAAAATTAATTTCTCTTTTGCAACAGGTGGGCAGCAGGTGGAAGACTTCCAACGAGAAAGTTGGAGATCCCTTTATTTCATTACGTCCACGTGGCCCTCAAAATACAGTAAATCAAGGTCAAACAAATAATTTGGGCCAGTGGATAAACAGGAATTGTAGATTTTATATTGTTCTAAAATCACGCCTATTTTAATTTTTTGCGGATTTTTTTCTGAAATTTTAAAAACACTACTGCTTTTGAAATGTCCCTTAAAAATGTCTGACTGGCAATTTTATAGAGCTGCTTAATTTTGCACCAGTGTTCAATAGTTCTCACCACTCCAGTTAATTTTTGCTCCAGTTGCTTTATTGAAACGGCCTCTATGATAGTGACAAGTTCATCTAAATAGGTTACAAAGTTAACTCGTATCTAACGGGTTTCGCTAGATGACTGTTGAAGACCACATACTAAAAAAATTGGACGTAGAAAATTCCTGAGGTCCCATTGAAATATTTTCAGAGACAGGTGTGTATTTCACGGACTTGGGTGTTTTAGTATTAAAAAATGAAGCGGAACATATTGTGGAATTTCTTAATGTCTACCAGCAGTGATGTAGAATATAAACTACAAAGACCATTGCTTGATGCGCCATTATTCCCGTATTTTATATACATGGTTTTTTACCCATACTTTTCTTTGCCTCAATTTCTACTTTTTACTACTTCTCTTTTTAACATCTTTTTAATGCATGAGATAAAGTAACAACTTACGCACAAACTAGTTTTGTTATTTTGTAGACACTAAAAATAGAACCATTGGGTATCAGCTGGTTCATTAACAACTATGATCAATTTCAATTAAGAACACCCATAAAAAGTATCTTGGATAATCATAGAATGTAAACAGAAAAATATAAATGTAAAAATAATTTAATTTGTATCCTTTTAGTAATCTTCAGCCCCCTAGTCATCTCCTTTGGCAAAGTACGAGTCTTAATCCTTCTCTGGCTTTGGAGAACTCATCTTTTTCCATACCTTCACTGATGTAGCCGTTGATGAAAGCTTGCATATATCAAGTTGAATTTATGGTCGAGCCTTGCCAAGTCTAGGCACTGGTATGACATTGTGTGGCTGGTATTTCATGGCAACCTTGAAGTGAAGATGGTAGGGCACTACTCGAGAGACTGGATTGCTCTCTTGGACTTGATCCTGGTGATGGCGAACTAAGAGATTTCTTTAAATTTCTCGCAGGTATTCGAGAATTTGGAGGCTAGTAAACTCATTCAATATAATTGAGGGTGAGCTCTATCTAAACCAGTCATCAAAAGACTTTGGTAGTTATCCTTCAAAAGGTTCTCTACCATCGAGATAAAAGCTACTATTGGCAGACTAGCATCTTGCTTGAACAATAAGGGGGAGGGTGTTCTTTTCTCAGGTGAGTGTCAGTTTGGCTTGTGGCAATCAGATGACCGGAATCGTGTGTGAATGAGACGTGGAGAATGCTTTACTTTGTGCGCCATGGGCGAAACAGCCAAAAAGAGTTTGGTATGAGCTAGAATCAATGTGCATCCCCGAACTGATACCATGAGTAACGGATCTTTGACTGCACTAAAGTACATTGAAGAAAACCTGGAAGCTGTTGTTCTATTTGCTCTGTTTATTACGGGACTGGTTTATGTCAGTATATGATAGCGCTGGACTATAGCTTGATGAGAAGCAGAGCTTTATGAAGATCATGCTACAATTTTAACAAAGAATTTGTCAAATAGCAGTTTAGATAAAAGTGAAAACAATAGTAAAATTTCATTGCTAATTGATCATGGTGTTTGTGAAAATATGCTAATTATAAAGAAATAACTGTATTTGTGAAAGTAATTCTCTTTTGTGGAGGGATCGCATGCCCCTCGCCGGAAATTGGCCAATTACAAGCCCGGTTTGCCGGTTATTTCGGTAAAACTTTTCTATTTTAAATATTGTTTTACAATCCTTTTGTAAATTACGTTCAGTCTCTTTTGAAGATTTTTAAATTTTAATTGCAGCCCTTTTGTTAAATTGGTTGTTGAAAGGTCATCGATGCCAGTTTCGATTAGTGGTCCCTTGTCCGGTAGGCACCGCCATATTGGAATGAGTTGTCAGTCAACGTGAGTCGAGACTTCTGGATATCTACTCATTTCACCGGGCGGGTCTGACAATAAATGTTTTTCAGCACCAGTTGTACAGAGGATATTTAATTTGTAAGTACGTATTGTTGTCAAAGGCCGGTTGTCAAGCTATTACACCGTATTGACACAGATATCAGTATTTTATCGGCCTTGTAACTAGGTTAGACGGTCCTAAAACCCATTGCGCCAATTATTGACTTTAAACTTTTTTAATATCGGCCCAAGTACGCCGCCTCGGCCCGGGACCGTTCAACCCCGTTTTTTGGTAGATCTATTAACATTTTTCACCGGGTCAAATTTGGACTTTTCATCCAACGGCCAAATTTTAAACTGAACGAATTTGACGGTTTTGCTCAAATTTTGGAAACGGGAGTCGAGAAGGGCCGCTCGCCCACCCGGATCGGTTTTCTTTTTCCCGATCCTTTCAACGCTGATCTGTCTATTCAATCAATCAGCTCAGCCACAGCCCTACTAGTTTTAATATAATAATAACAATTAAAAAAAAAAAAACATGTTTTCATCATGCGAAATAATTCAATTTTTAAATCACCATGAAATAAAACTTTAAATATTATTAAAATATTATTAAACACAGATTTTTTTTCATTTTATTTGAAGATAATCAAACTGGTACTTTGAGTGGTTTACACTTTGCTGATAGGCTTTTCACTTGACCTATTAACGGAATTAAAAGCAAATTGGTTCTTTTATTTTTGTTTCTAATCACAAGGTAACAGTCGATTTTTCCATTTATTCATCAACTACACACATTTATTCCCTAAACCTAGTGTGCATGTAAATAATTTTTTATAGTAAAGAACCAAGGTATGGCAACAGGTTGTCTGGTTTGTTCACTTCCGTGGAAGTTCAAAAAATTACATTTTTTCAAATTTGGTCTTATAACATGTATATATTATAACTACTGTATATAGTATAACATTGATTTACACTTTGCCAGTAAATGTGCCAATGTAAGAAGTTGTAAACATCTTGTTCGTGCCGTTAGCAAAACAAGGGAAAATTTATGAAGTACCTGGTTGGGATGAGTCTTGGGGACTGAAGTCATGATATTTCAAGTGGTAGAAACTGATCCAGTTTGAGTCCCTCTCTTGACATTAATTTTTCATCACGGCCTTCTCCATGTTGAATTCAAAAACTAATTTAGATAAATAATTAATAAGAATAAACACATTGTTGTTGTGAAGCTAAACCGTTTGATTTGCTTACTTGCCTCAACCACTTTTTTAGACTACCACCTCACTGCTCTTGCATTAGGTAAACGTCCAACAAACAGGTCCAATCTTGTTAAGTTTGATGATTATTAGTGACCGTTAATCAATAATTATTCCAAAATACAGACCACATCTCATGATTTCGGAATAACTTGTTGAGTTTGATTATTGCCTCATTAAACCACAAATTTTCTTCTTTTTCTCTCCCCCCCTCACTATCTATAAAGTAACAAAAAAAACAAAGTACTTTTAAAATGCTTTCAGTTTTTTTATTCGGATGCGCTCCCACACAACCTCATACAGACATGCTTTTTCTTTTTTTTGTGTATTTTATTTTACCAATTCGTGTAAAAGTTCTTCACACAACTAAAGAAACCAGGTGGATAGATTTTCTAAGTATTTTTTCTATCTGCAGAAAATGATTTCATGATAAAAGGTAGCCTGTCGGGGACAGCTCTTTTGACTACCATCTGCACAGTGTAAATACTACCAGTAGCTGGCACTAGTTGAGGAGTGCACGCCAAGTTGCAGGCTGATTATTAGCGTTGTGTAAATAGCTAATGCCAGTAAGCTCCTCAGCTGGCATGCCAGCAGTGAATCAGGCTTAATTGTATCGAACCAAGAAAAAACTACTAGTATGTACATTATAATTTACATTACTTGTACAGTATATACATTTTGGCTCTATTTCATACTTTCCTTTTCTACTTACTTATTACTTAAATACCAGCTCACAAACTACCAAGAAAAAACACCAATGCATTTGACATACATTTTCTGTTTAAAAATAGAGGAGGCCTCACAAATGCTATAACTGAAATTAAAAACGCAAACAAACTACAAAAGTACCAGTCAGCTATTCAGTTAGAGAAGGAAACCAACCAACAAACAATTTATTGAATGGGTTCTATGCCAATCTACACTTCTTTTTTATCTGGAACATCATTATCACACATGTGAATAAAATGTGTCTGTCACCTAATATGCGGGATTTGCTACCACTTTCTAGCCAGTGCAATGCAGTGTTGTATTTGTTTTGCTGAAAGTGCTGCCCCTTTTCCCATAGGGTTTTATATTAGTAGTCCTATCGCCAACAGTAGTGACTCAAGACTGTACAAATTCTGAACCATTCTTTGAATTTAAGAATACTTGATAAGTATAAATTGATCCACTTTCTACATCCAGTAACTTCTTATTGAACCACACAGTCATTAATCTGTTCATCATCACTACTCGAAAGTAAATCAAGCATCGTAAAGAACTGCAGGAAGAAAAGTAATTTCCCTTTGGAAGTTAGCATTAATATTTTGACAGTACAAGCGATCAGAGATTTGTATTAATATTAAAATAATATCAAATGGAATTCCTTGTGTTTTAAACAGTTTTCTTGTAATTTCAACTTCACGACTTGTTAGGTTTTTGTTTTTGTTTTTTTAATGAGGGCTTGCAACAGCAGAGGTTAAAAAGTTAATAGCACAAGGCCCAGGAAGTTCTAAAAAATATATTGTTATTATGGATAAAAAAAAATGGTGTGACAAATGTGCTATATTACAAGGCGACTTAAAAGTTGCAGTAAACTACCAAACCAATGAATGGTAGTGGGATAGGAGAGGGGGGGGTACTGAGTGCTGAATATTGTTGAGTTCTTGAACAGATATTTGCATGCAGTGTAAATTTGGGTTTAGTGAAAGGTTTACAAAGGACAAATTTTATATTTTTTTATTATTATGTTAATGATTCATACAGGACCACAAGCCGAGTGGTTAGGGTGTTGGACTAATTTTTTGTTGCTCATGGTCCTGTGTTTGAATCCTGGCAGAGCTCCTGGTTTTCTAATTGGAGAACAGTATGAAAGGAGTATAATTAATTCAAAACCCAAGAGACCTTAAAAATAATTGAAATTATCAAGATGAAAAAATTACATTTTACGTATTTAAAATGATATAAAAATAATGACAAAGTTGAAAAATTTCAATTGTATTATTTAAAAAAAAAATAACATGAAGCGTTTTTTGGTTCAATGTGGCCTGGCGTGCTTTGTATAAATGAGTTTTTAAAGTAACCAGTACTGAGAACACATTGACAAAACAGCGACTATCAAACATAAACTATAGAAAATTAAAAAAAAAACTTTAGGCTGCAAGGAACTAAACAATACAAGGCAATTTAGAGGAACATTAGCTCAAATTATTAAGAGGGGAAGTGGCTTCCTTTGGATTATTCATAGAATGCTCTCTCTCTCTCTCCCCCTGTTACAAAAAAAGATTTTGTATTACTGAGTGGACACAAAATTTTTTTGATTTACCAAAGAGTATTATAAAGAAATTCGAATAACCATAGCTAACTGTATTGTAAAGGGGCTCGTCCATGCTGTTCAATGGGTAGTTGGACATAAGCCCCTAACGTATGATAGGAATTACTTTACTTTTATTGTTGATTTGATATTTGATTTTCTTAACAAGAATACATAGCTCATTACAGGTACCACAAAATATACTAATTTCAATGACAGTAAATGTAATTATCACGAGGATGCATCCAGTCCTAGGTCCCTCATTGCTCACAGTAGCACATAGCAGAAGTGACATGATTTGGCATACACCTGGAGTGATTCAAGATGATGGCTCTGCCTACCCAGCCTGCACTTACTCCATCAGCCTGTTTACTACCGAAGGTTCTCTTGTGGTGTTCTTGTTGGACAAATACCACAAGCTGGAGTATCTCGGGAAAAAATTGGTACCCCAGACACATGGGTTCGGATGGTAATGAAAAGCCAGATGAGGAAAGTTTCATCCTCTAGACGTAACTCCTGTGTTCTGGTCCTCTGACACTAAAAATGCAGTATAGTCGTAACAGTCAGTTTTATTTTTGAATTGTTTATTCCTTGCTATCTGATAGCTTTTTACTCGAAGTACTGATATGAGTACTAAATTAAAGGTGTTTTATCTATTGTTTCTTCTCTGTTTTCTAAATCATGTCTGAAAGCTTGTTTTTGATTTTATATTTCTAAAAGAAAATCATTAGTTGACTTGTGTCCGGAAAAACAATTTCCATTAATCCATAATCCATTAAATTCTATTAATTATTTGTCTGTTAATTTAATTTATACATTTTAAATCACGGTGAGCATATTAATGTTTATGGGCAGAATCTGTTAGGATACACTTGTGGTCAAATGTAATACACGATACAATTTATTTAGTTTAAAATGAAATCAATTATCTTTCTACATTAGTTACATGTAATTAGGAGCTATCATAGTCAAAATAAACTGCAAATAATTTATTTAATTCCTTTATTTACATTTGTACTGATTGCAGTGATGAACAAAAATTAGCATTATGCTGTACCATTCTGCTATGCTTAAAGATCGCATTTAGTTAATTTTTTTCCATTTGATGTTAGTCTTATTCTTAAACCTTTTTCAATGGCTCAGGCATTTGAATGAGCATGACATTGTCAGGGTCGTTACATTATTAGAAGAAGGATACAACCAGTGCTAAGACGACACTAGACAGTGTAAATCACTACAATAAGAAGGGTTCTTTGGAACTTCAGAGAGTCAATAAATTCATCAATCTCTACAAAATGGCAGCATTTCGGCAAATGAGATAAGAAATCTGATAAGACAAATCCGAAATGTTTTGATTTCCTCCACGACTAAGAGGAAGGCTTAATGAAAATCACTTCAGGGCCTGGTGTCGGGCTTGTGGACCTCTTAACACAGTTCAGAAAATGGCCAGAATTTAATTCACACAAGAACATGTGAATTGGACATTGGAAGATTTGGGATGAGTTTTCTTGAGAACTCTTCGTGAGAGTTGGCCTTAAATCTTAAGTAAGTTCATATTGAGATGCTCAGGAGAATGGGATGTCCCATGCTGTATGGTTCCTCAAGTGGCGTCCCGTGGTTGGTCATTGATGTTGTGGGATGGCATTTCCTTGGTCACCCACACTGAATTGGTTGTTGTGCAAAGATGTCTAACTTCCCAGAAGGTACTTCAAGACTTAATCAAAGGTGTATGATTCCCGCCCACATCAGAGTGATTCTTGCCAATGCTGGATAATGCCAGCCAGGCCCCATTAAGCACTTATTATCGATGACTATTTGAAATTGTGCCGGAGGTGGAAATACTCTGTATTAAGTGGGCCAAAAGTTTTTTTCCCATTATTTTTTGTTCTTTGTTCAATTAAAAAAAATATTACACTTTTTCTTTTTAAATGTCTTATTTTTGCAACCAAACCTATGAACCTAAATACATTAAAATTTAAGGGTAGTGTGTTAATTTTGTCCAGTGTATTTCAAAATTGATGTTACACTTAGAAAACTGTTGGCTATTGAATAAAAAATTTATAGGAAAAAGATTTTAAAATTATCTTTTAGACTAATCCTGTGTATCTTATGAATCTGTGCTCTTATTTTACTTTTCATTAAAAACATTCTGGTTTTGTCAATTCATAAATGTTACTATAATTAGCAGGCTTAAAAACATAAAACTAATGCAAAAATTTCACACTCATTGCACTAATTACCCCCTGCACTAATTTGGTTAAATTGGATTTAGGCTTTGGAGGCCAACGCCAACATAGTATGTAAGTGGAATATTGTAATATATCAACTTTTGAAACGTTACCCAAACAAAAGGGACAACTATTTCTCTATTGTTTTACAATCAAAGACAGCCATTAAAAAAAAAAAGAAACGTCTGCCCGTGACCCACATAAACCTATTTGCATGTACGACCTTGCAAAGAATTTTCCAGCCACAACAAAAAAATTTTTTTAGTGTATATTTTTAAACAATTTTCTTAATTATTTGAAATTTTGTTTTGTGAAAATTTAATGAATAAATTTCTCTTTTTCAGAGTTAGAACTTGGGACCAAATAAAAACCTCACGATGCCTAAATCAGTAAGTTACTTTTTTATTTTGATACTAGGTAGTATCGTATTTAGTGGCCTGATTGGCCAAATTACTTCTTTCAATATATAAGGTTTGTGATAGAAATGAAAACCTTTACATAAAAAGATTGTGTTATAAGTAGTAAGTTTATTATGCTAAGTATGTATCTATTCACATATGTATTGAAATGTAAATGTAGAAAGGAATTTCAAGTCACCATTAAGGAATTAAAGATTTAAATTTTCTTGCTCTACTGTAACACTAACGATACTAATTATGTTTTATAGTTAAAACTTGTATCTTTTAAAGATTTTGAATATAATTTCTTGGAGTCCCTCTTTCTACAATTTACCTCCCCGAAACATAATTTTAAACTTTTAAAGTTTTTTTTTTCTCTAAATAAGACATTTCAGTTTGGTTATGTAATTTTCATTGAAGACTAAAGATACGCTTGCTTTCAGTTAATGAAGATAAAAGTGATTGCTATAATCATGCTTTAAACGGTACACTTTGGCTAGTCAAGGACCAAGAATACTTAGCTTTATTTTTATTTATTATTTTTTTAGCAAATACTAGAATAATCTTAGTTTGATAATGAAGAATTAATGAAACAATAAATAGGATTATTATTATTATTATTAATTAGTTTTAAGGGCGTTTTAAGACAAAGGCCATTTCACGCCCTTCTTATCCAAACCTTCTATCTTAGGTTAGCTATATCCCTTCCAAGTGTTATAAATTATTTATCATTTTAAAATTTGGAAGGCCAAATGTATACAAAGAACCCATTTTAAATTAATTACAAAATTTATTCATGTTGTTTAATTAGAATTTCGAAGTTTGTTATTTAATTTAAACATTAACCATAGGGTTGTATGACCAATAATAATAATGTGTCAGACTAACAACAGTCTGAACATGAGTATATGCTCATTGTTATCCTTTTAATTTTCCATTCAAATATGATCAAAAAACTAATGCTACTTAAAAAAGAAACAAAAACACAATAACACTTATTTTTCTTTATTCTCTTATTTTGGAGGGAGTTATCTTTCTTATTTACATTCTTACATATGTACGTTACTGTACGTATGCATACTACATAATATATGCATATACTTATTAGTATAATTTACAAAGATTCCTTTTTAACCTTATATGATTTAAATTTATATTATAAATACATGTGTATATTTATATTATTTTACTATGTCTTCTTTTCCGCTAGATGCTTAGTATAGGACAACAGCTGCAACACCAGATGCATTGTTATAATTAGTACTTATGTTGTCAGTTTTAATACGGGTTTGGGAAGTTTAAGGGAAGTAAGAAGTTTTCCTAAATCCTCCTTTATTATTTTGGTAAATAGACTTTGACAACGTTGTAATGTGATTAGGTTCGGAGTTTCATTCAAATTTCAGTATAGTGTAGGAAAGTATTATTTTGTAAGTATTTTTTGTAGGGGCCGAAATACACCTTAGCATAGTCCCTTGGACTAACTCTACTTTCAAACCTGTAGTCCATGAATACAGTAAGTGTGTGTGTGTGTGTGTGTGTGTGTGTGTGTGCGCGCGCGCGCGCTCGACAGGCAGCCACAATGGCACTAAATTCATATGTTGGGAACTGCCTAATTGCTTAATGACTCTATGGACAAACAAAAGATTACCATAAAATGGATTCCTGGATGAAGGTATAGAAATAAATGAACAGGCTGACCAACTAGCCAAAAAAGTGGTGGCTCTCTCATCCATAGGACACAACTAGGTGCATCGGAGTGTATGCTTAAGTTGGAACTGGAAAAATGGCTTGAGAAAAACTTCAAACACTGGAGCACCAAGTATACCAAGCTAAAAGATATATAAATCAGTCAAAAAGGAAGCCGAAGGAACTCCTCTCACTAGGCAGGATCTTAGAAATATTATAGGCCTATATACCAGCAACTGGGATGGGCAGAGCAGACAAAAACATACCAATTGAGGAGTCTTGAGGAACCACAGACATCGCCATACTTTTTGATTGTGAAGCATTATGGTACAGCCTCTTTGGTTAGATGTTTGTTGAAAGAGTGCTTATATGTATAGGAAAAAGTGCGCTTTCCAAGGTGTGATTATAATTTATAGGGGTTAAAAAATATTTTGGCAAAGTATCTTTTTGCTAAATTGATTTTTTTAACTTTAATATATTATGCTAGAAAATATTAAAGCAAAACATGATTATATTTTATAGTTGATACTATAAATGAATATACACGACACTTTTGATTAGTCTTTTTATTACTTGGTCTATTCTTTTTACCACTGGTCATGTTTAAAATTCAAAATACAAGTTATACTTTTATAGAATGCATTATTTAAATACATTACAAGATTATGCTATGAAAGCTTGAAGTAACATAAATTGTAAATCTGCTTGCTTATATTTTGGAGGTACAGTTTTATAGTAGGCTTGCATTATTTTTTAATTTATTTTATGATTTTAATATAGTTTTATAGATCTCAGTATTATTTAAAAAAAAATCAAGTTACTTATGAAATCATAAAATTGGCATTTGAAAATTTTTTTAAACGTGTAATTGGGTCGTAATGTGCAAATAATCGTTACGTGATTTTTCTTCCTTCTTCCTCCAAAAACAAAATACATACTTATAGCCATCTGGGCGAAGGAAATAGCAGCCCGGGGAATAGAGCTGAACCAAATGGAGGCAGAAAGCTATCGGAAACGCCCCCTTGGTTACTCCCTTCCATCGTGGTGGGATATGGCAAAATGAAAGAAAAACGAGACACACCCCACTGCGCGTACAAAGCAATGTTTGAAGTTCTATAAGTTGAATAGAGATGCCAAATACTCCATAGCTCCAAAACGCAGAAGGCGCGGGGGGGAGGAGAAATTAAAAAATTGTCACCCCTTCTCACCGCGGTACTCGCCCAATACGGTCCAGAATAGCTTGGACCTCAAATAAATAAGTACAATGAGAATGGAAAAACCGCTAAGTTCGAGAAAAGAAAAATAGCTGTGCCAAACTGTTATCTGGTGAAAAACGTCCGCGGAGAATATAAGGGAAAAGGTCATACTTTCAAATTCAAAATTCAAACATACAAGAAACAATGTAGGGTACCTTTTGGTCGGAAGTCGACCACGTAGGTACCTGTTATGCAATGATGAAATAAAGGGTTGAACACCTTATCATTATGGAAGGCTTGTACATAAAAAACATTTTGTCTTATCAATAGACCTGTGTGCGTGCGTATTCATGGGGTCTGTAGGAATTTTTAAATGTGTGTAGCGTTTATGTGTGCTTTTGCTGGCTTAGCATTAATTGATTGGAATGAATGTAATTTATTAGCGGGAAAGGAAGTAGTCCTGCAACCCTGACTATAGGAATATTGATGAGAACTCTGGGGGATTGAATGCGACCAGACTTTTATGTTTGTATCGGGTGTTGTATTTTCGTAAATTGAATGTAATCTATGAGCCTGAATGGAAAGAGTTGCTTAATCCCGCCCGGAGGAATATGGATTACTCTGGTGAATGAATGTGACCAGGTTTCTATGTTTGTGGTGATTTTAGTACACCAACATAGTATGGAGAGTCAGTAACCAAAGCGAGACGCTTAAATGGCTGCAGTCTAAAACAAAAAATACACGCGGAAGACAGGAAAAAGAAGGAAAACACGCGGATGTCCGGCGATGACCTCAGCCGTTTGTCGGCCGTAAAAATCTATCCTCACAAAGCTTAGATGTTTCTCAAAACTATTTCAGATACTGAACTTTTCGAGGGGTCGAAGAGTTTAACATAAGCCTAAATTTTCATCTGATTTCTATTATGTTCTCGGACCATGATTTTTTAAAATATTTTATTGCTCTCGTATCTAGGCAATATAATTTTCTGAAGAAATGACCTTATCTCGCGTCTTTTATGAGTCGGGGTGTTAAATATTCTGAACAGATTTTATTGTCCTTTGACACACGTGGTCGTTAAGAATGCCTACCTCTAGGTCCTTCCATCTTCAGCACTAAAAACCTTCCAGCTAAAGGCAAGTGCATTTCGTCTAAATACGTTTGTACTGGAGCAGGATGTACGTCCGCTTTTGAAGGTTTGCAGGTACCAGTAACCAACGGATTAATTTTTTTTTTCGGCAACTCGATTTGAGCTCAAAATTTGAACTGATGTGTCATTCTTGTTTGGCTGACGATAGATATCTGGCAATATCTGTATCTGCCAGACAAGTTTTAATCATGAATCAATTATTTTTAAGTTAGAATGTTGATAAAAAGGATGAATATTTTACAAGAAAAAATTTAGCGTGATTTTTGACCTAGTTGCATGTTACATCTATTATTTCAAATTAAAACAATTGCTTTAATAATCACCTAGTAGCCCTTGAAAACCAGTTACATCACTTTTCAAGTTTTACACTTTTAACGGTGGGTCGTTCAAAAATGATATATTAATACTTATTAGTGTGACGATAAAGTTTTATTTCATTCATGGGTTCATTTATAAATTCAAGTTTCGTATCAGTTGTTCGTTCTTGCAGCCTAGTGTGGAGAATTACGTTGAAATTGTTGAGTAATTTGGGACAGCGATAAAAGAAAAAAATAGTACACAGTATTGGATTGTATGAAATAATGAAGTGATTTATCGTTTAAAAACGTGACATGATACCAAACAATGAAGAAGCGTCCTATGTAAAAATGTAAAATACATTCTTGTTTAATTATATAATTTACTGATCTTAATTTGTCTATCAATTTCTTATCAATTGACTTTTCTTTTCCGTGTGGAATTTTTTCCTGGTATTCGTGAGACCTCATAACTTGGGAACAGATTTTATAATGAGACCGTGTGTGAATGCATTCGGTCGAATCGACTCTTAGTCTTCAAAAAGATATACATACAAACTCAAAGACGAAATAACCAACCGGACACTCGAATTTTGCTGTTTATTTCAAATTATATCTATTTATTTCGTTATATTGATTAATCCATTCTTTAATCTAAACTAAACTAAACGAGATCAGAAATTTATGAATTTGAACTATTATTTAATTCTGATGATGTGAAAAAAATTGACCAAAACACATGAATATTATTTAGATTAAAATTTAGTTAACAATTTATTACATAGTTTTATTTCTTAATAACGTGTGTTACCTCCCCTGGCCTTGCGGATGTCTCCTCGCGTCCGATAATAGGCGACCGTATTTGGTTTTGTTAAAAAGAACCTCTAGACTGTTAGTTACGGTGAACGATGTCGTTATGTCCCAAAAAAAGTGTTCTATAGGATTCATGCTAGGAAAACGTGCTGGCTAAATTCATTGCGTTAATCCCTCCCATCCTCTACGTAACGGGAGATAACTTGAGCTACATGTGATCTAGCCGTTGCACGCATTAACATGAAGTTGTCCCCCAATGAATGGATCGAAAGTAACCACAACTTCCAGAAGAACTTTCTTTAATTACTTTAGTGCAAAGATCCATTCTGTGTGATATTCGATTCGGTACAGGCTGTTTAACCGTAACGGTACGTTGCCTGTTTTTGAAAAGGTTGTGAAGCAGGCTTCTCCACACTCGGTCCCGATCATCGGATTGCCACAAACCAAACCGGCACTCTTGTGAGATCATACCCCATTGTTCAAGTGTAAGAGTATGCTATGGTAATAACAATACTAAGAAGCGAGATTATACTGCCCAGGCACTGCAGCCTTAGTTCAGTGCAATAGACTCAATCCTTCTCCTTAGAAGTATCATGTCATTGACTGTCACTGCTACAATTTGATTCCTTAAGATTTTCTGTATGTTAGGCTAAATATTCATTGAGCTGTTGCTTCGCATTCGGAGATGATGGCCGTTGCCTCCTATCGTTGAGTAGATGTTTTCTCTCAGATGCCAGTGACCGGTAAATAGTTGTACACCCCGATGCGAGACGTATAGAAACATTATGGTTTGGCTACCTATTAAAGACAGTTCCTTAATGCGGTAAGAGTCCTCTAGCCGTAATACGGACCTGTACCTTCAATCGAGACTTTCGGTGACCCTAAACCGCTGAATATCATCATGGATGATAGAACATGATACACCTAGAGCTTTGCTAACGGACGGTATGTCCTTCGATGTCAAAGCAGCTGCCTGGTTCGAGCCCGTCTTAAATCCATACTTTTAATAAAAATTAATTATTTACTTAAATCCATTATTTCATTGGTTCATAGATATATAACACTATAAAGTTAAGCAAGTTTGACAATAAATAAAACGTTAGTATTTATTTGTAAGATTAGTACCCAATATGCGCTCGAAAAGTCGGCGAACACCAGGTCGTTCCGTTTTTCAAATTTACCAAAACATAATTGCGTTTAAGATGAGAGCGTCGTACCGGACGAGTACACGGAAGAGCTTGCGTAAGAACCGTTGGGTACCTCGGCTGGTCGTATTAGTCTGGAGAGTACTAGCCGTCCTGAAAAGATCTACTTGACGTTGTAATCCTCCGTTGTTAATCCGGCAGACTCAGAACCCGCTTTGGGGGACGAATTCTACGGCGGGAAACTAGCTAGAAGTTCATCTACATCTTTGAGAAATCCAACTTATTTCGCCTTACGAAACCCTTATCACCTAAGCTTAATCGTTCTTCTCCCTAAATTTTGTGTGTGTTGGACCCGTATTACATTTTAAACCTACCCCTATACTCTATAATTCAAAAGAATAAGTGAATTCACTTAAAAAAATTATATTCTCTTATAAAAGTGAAATGCAATTAAGCGGAGAACAATCCCAGTCTAGATGGAGTTTGTGAGAAAAACTACTTAATTTTTTTTCGTGATCAAGACTGCGATTAACCTTAAAAAATCTTTTATATTCAATCATCCCGATTCACACAAAACCTAATATTTTTAACTTGTTAAATGATAAACGTAAATGTGCATATTGACAAACTAACGACGAGGTATCACCCGCTCATTCCTTAAACCTAAAACTTTGTGTTCGCTTAGGCAACATTATTTATGTAGTATTGTAAATATTTTTGTTATAGCCTTTGGCCGGCATAGTTGAAGGCCGTACAAAAGCATTAAACCCAATAAAAAGTAGAAAGGAATCTAATCGGTATTAATATACAAATATATATAACAAAACAGAAATTATTTGAGGGGGTATGTCAACTCACTTTTACAACAAGTACACACATGTATAGACTGGAGCTTATAACCTCTCGCAGTCTACCGGCAGTTACGAGTTTGTTAATTTTCAATAAACCACCGGCAGACCTGGAAAACACCTTGGGTCTTGGCATTCAGAGGTCAGGCCTCGATCTCATCAGTCTAGCCACCGAGACCGGCTGTTAGCCGCTAGGTTAGGCCAATTCAGCACCCAACGCTTGCAGTACCTAGACCCAACCCCATTCACACTCTCACTCATTCTTAAGTAAATGCTTTACTATTTGCTCAATCAAGGTGGTGGAGTATTCGATTTTCCTCCATCCACTTCCACACATAACTAAATGTTCGCTGGGGTACTCGATATTCAGTCATGGACCCTCTCATCCTATACATTCACGCTAATAAATACATTCACTCGTAACACACGCCAGGGAAAACGATCGTTTCTAAATGCAATGAAACAACCCAATTTCTCCCAAGAATTAGAATAGAGGAACAAAGTACGAACCTTTTGTTCACGATGATCGTGTTGCTTATTTAAAATTTTGTTTATTTTTTCCCATTAAAAACATTTGATATACCTAATAATAGTTTTAAATTTACAAATCCCTCTGTTTTTAATTATTTTGTTTTTGTTTTATTTAAAAAACAAATTGTTAAACCAAGTGTAGCCCCTGCTTTTATTATAAATAAAGAAAATTACCATAAGAAATTAATATATTTGCTTCTGGATATACTGTCCGGTCAAGTTGGTTTTGAAGTATGGAAAAAGGAACTTTGTGTACATATTGAATGACGTTTTGTTAATATATTTTTCCTTTTCATGGAGAACCCCCGGAGAATATGGAAAATTCTGCTGACATGAGTTAACAGGACATGTTCTAAAAACTCAAAAAATAAGACCTAAAACTACTTACGGAATGTACACTATTTACTAATACATTGGCAGTTTTCAGAAATAAAAAGTAATAATTAATTTTGATAAAATAATTGCTGTTCTAACTTCACGTAACTGCTTTCAATTTCATCCATTACAACCAACACTGGGCCATGCACACGTGCGCACTCAACAAAATAAAACCCTTATGTCAATTTAAAAGTATAAGAACTGCTGAATTGCTTAAAAGTTAGAAATATTTCCCAAGTTATCTCATTCATTTTAAATTGGACTTTTAGTCAAGAAATGCAAACTATCTCCTCTGGCCCATTTGCCACAAGTATATTTTACTTATTCATATACGAACATATATTAATACATATATAATAACACTATTTGTATTTTAAAAGAAAAAAAAACTGAATAAGTTAAGTAAGTTTGAAAAGTTTAGCCAAATTTTGACTTCACCCATGGCGCAACTTATTAACAACCTTAAAACTGTCTATTTATCACTTATCAATAAGAAAGAAAAGTTGAAAATTACTTTGGAAATTTATTATCACTATTAGTCTATATTTTATACTTTTTTTTATATTTAAACTTGCTCCATTTGCTGCGCGTAAATTTAATATTTACTAATTCTTAAAAATGTATGTATATAAACGAAATTATACTTGCAAGATGGCTATATCTTTTAAAATTCAGTACGGATATTAATAAATTAGCAATTTAATACAATATAAGAAAAGGTAAAATATCTTTTTGTAGAAAAATCATAAATTCTTTGATGGGTGTAAATTACGTCAAATGTATTTAATTTTTTATTAACAAAAACCGCATGAAGATGTTTTCTAACATATATAATTAAAAAAGGGGCATAAATATGAAAAAAGGGATACTACTTAATAGAAGTCCCTCTATATATATTAGCACTTTCAATGGTAGTTAGGAGGTCGAGAGGCTAGTGACGTTTCAGACGGTTGGAGGATTATTTGGAAGGGGTGCAGCATGAAAAGTTTCAGGCTTAAAGGTTTGTGTTGTGTGACTGCATAATAGTTTGTGAAACTTCCGGGGGGTATATTGATTATTAAGGTCATTGTGAATGGTAAGATTAAATACATGATAAGGAGCATTGTAGATTGTAGGGATGAGGTGCATAAAGGTAGGTTTTGTCGAACCCCAAAGTTCGATGGCTAGTTCCCGTATGGATCTCTGAATGGTAATATAAATGGAGTCAGTTTAGATCGTTTGCTCTGCTTTTAAGAAGTCTGTTTAGTTCTTGCCTTTTGAGTCGTGTGCGTGGCCATGTGAGTCGGTCAAGGTATACACTTAGATAGTGGACAATATTAGCAGGTGGGAAAGGTATGTTACATGTAGTAGATAAGAGCAGAGTTCTCAGAAGGGTGAATGTGACATCTTAACATTTTTTTATGTCTATTGTCATTTTCTACCGCTTGAACCACTGGTCAAGGGAGTAATATGAGTTTGCAGGTTTCAGATTGAGATGGCAGGATCTTAATGATGGAGGTACCATGCGCACATTTGGGAAGTATCGTTTCAAAAAAGGATCTACGTTGTATACTGTGTGGTATGGTATGGTGGAAAAGGATACCAGGATGCGGGGTTTGTGTACCTCAGGCACTGCAGCCTTCTGGCTTATTGTACCTTCCTAGTTCCTTGGTTTAGTCAATAGACTCGATCCTTTTTCTCAGAAGTATCAAGTCATTGACTGTTATTGCTTAAATGTGTTTCTCTGAGTGGTTTTTATGCGTTAGATCGAACCTCCATTGAACCGTTGCTTCGCATTCGAAGATGATATGAGTGGCTGTTTCCTCCTCCTCATTACATAGTCTGAAAAAGGGATCATCATTGTATATGCCCATGTTATGCAGATGTTTTCTCAGATGCCAGTGGCCGGCACAGTCCTACCACTCCTCTGAGATTTGCCCTCTCCAATTGTAGCAGTGTTTTTGCCAGTTTTGATGAGGGTTGTTTTATCATGAGTTTACTGTGTCTAGCACTGCTAGAGTTTATCCACTTTTCTCTTTGTTTTGTTTGGATCCATTCTGCTATGGAGGATTCTATGTTTGTTTTGGATTTCCCAAGGATAGGTTCGGGGCCTATGTATGATCTTGCGGATCCTCTTCTCTGGCCAGTCTGTCTGCTTCTTCATTACCCAAAATTCCCCTGTGCCCTGGCACCCAGGATACCGTTACCTTGTTGTGTTCATCCAGGTTTTGGAGATTTTGGATGCATTCACTGACGAATTTTGATGTAATCCTTGTGCATGCCAGTGCTTTAATAGCAGCTTGGCTGTCTGATCTTATGAGGATTTTTTTGTCAGTGTAACCTCTTTTAAGATTTTCCAGGGCACAAGCATTGATGGCATGTGTATACTGTGTAGAGGATAGGTCGTAAGTTACGTTCTTGTAGTACTCCTCACATCTGTGCGATATACAGCTAACAGAGAGAAGCCGTTGATGATCTTCAACTCTGCTCACTTTGACTTGAAAGTATCTGTAGATAGGTAGAATTATAGGATCAGTTACCAGGTAAAAGTAAGGACTATCTTAAGCTTCCAGAGAAGCCCCAAGTGCCACACCCGATTGAAAGCTTGCTTCACTTAGGTTATTTACCCGGACGGACCAATAGTCCTTTATCTCAAGAGCGATGATGTCAAAATGCGAAGGTATCGACACTTGAAGATTAATGTGATATATATGAGGTTATTAGTAAGATAAAGGGAGGATATAAAATTCCAAATTTGCCAAGCTTTCGACCCGGGCTTCTAGCTCATCATCACGGCCTATATATTTCAAACAGTTAAAAGTTTTTTTTATAAACAGACAACAAACCATTTTCAGTACATGTAAATTCTTACTGTATTGGTTTTTAAAATCTGTAGTTAAATGACATCGATTTTTTTAAACTTAAAAAAACAGGACTGGTAACTCTTAGGAAGGAAGGTTCAGTGGAATGAGAAGGTTTGAACCCAAGCCAATAAGAATGAATGAGATGTATTTTTCGAGGATTTTATCCATTACAGGCAACAGATTAAAATAATTTTGATATTAACAGTTTTCATATTGCGAAGATTTAAGTAGGAAAAAATCTTAAATAAAACATTTTTTAAAACATGTTTTGCTTATTAAAAAATTATTATTTGTGGCAAGATCTCCCCAACTGCAGTAGAAAAGAGTCTCTGGCTACTATAAATTCGCGTATTTTACACGGTTTCTTTTATTATTTCGAAAAGCAATGAGGCCAAAGGCCAGAAATAACCGCTGCAGAATATTTGTAAATTGATTTGGTCAGACGTAACCGATTCTACACACTTAGAAATTCAACATACAGTTTCCATACTCATTTCAACTACTAGAAAATTGTAAAACCTGTGTAACTCACCAAAAAGTTAATATCCTTAATGAAGATAAACAAAAAATTCTCCCACCGATTTAAGTTATTTAAGTTGTTTTATTAATTTTAACAAAATATTTACACATTTTTTATCTGTCTGGTTTAATAATAGAGAACACACAAATAATACGGTTGCTTAACTGAGCTTTTTGTTTGTTACTTCTTGCTCATTTAATTGGTAATTATCTGTACATGTTTATTATCGTCCAGTTAAACAATATACACCTGTGATTTTATGAACTTCCATCTGCTTATGTCATACCCTTGTTTTTATATATAGATTATATGTTTTGCGTTAAGTTGAGAAAGCTCTTGTGACAAATTGGCTTAGAAAATCAATAAATCGTTGACCTCCCTAGTTTTGCAATCAATCCTGCGAATATCAAAAGTAACATTAGTCTGTAGAAAAATTTGAACTTATTTCCGAAGTCTTACCTTTAAAGGTTTTGAATTCAATAACAAGTAAATTGTTTTTCTTTTTTTTAACTTTTTATATTTTTTATAATTAATTACTTAAAGACTGGATTTTCGTGCTCAAAAAACCTTCAAAACCTGCAAAAATTGCAATAAAAGTAAACTCTCATTTAACAATGTCAAAATTTTATTTCCCTTTTAAAAGCAATTATTGTCTAGTAACATTCTGTATTATTGTCATAAACTCGATATGTACGCTTTTCGTAGTTACCTTTTTAATAATTATTATTCCAAAATTGAAAAAGTAACAAAAAATGTGTAAAAAAAATTTATGGAAACAACATAAATAATATAGAAAAATCTGGAACTTCACGAGCTTCATCGCCTATTGAAATAATTCAACTAACAGTTTAATTAATTCCATAAATCAAAATAGGTTTTATTGGTAAATAGAACTTTTGTAATACTTACTACAAAATTAAGCTCTAGAGCTTAGTTATTGTCTGGCTGAATATATTCGACTTAACCAAATTTTTAATAATTTTTTGTTTTATTACTGTTATTTCGATATCAGGAAAGACGAGATTTTCAGTATAAGCCTATAAGATTTGCTTATTGGCTGTACAGTAAAAATAAATTGGTCAAATATCTGTTGGTTACTTTTTTGGGCTTTTGTATTTCTGTCCTGTGAAAAAAACATGAACTTTCTTTTTTGGTTTAATTAAAAAAAAGTTTCTATATTAAAAAGATGATAACCTCAGATCGAACACGATTCCCAGAACCGTTCAGATTGGCATTGACGTTTCTGGTTGATATGATATTGCAGTATTAAAATTGCAAAAAATGTGCAGATCAACTTAAAATAAATACAATATTCTAATGGAATTTATATTAAGGTGGTGAAGTTGACAGATATTCGAAAAGGATTAGTCATGAAATTATCGTCATCCAACGGTGTTTATTTTTAACGAGTGTTCGTTAAGAACAACAAACACTGCCTTTGTAGATCATAAAAAATAGAATCCAAACTAATCTTTTTAAAAAAAATTGTACACCTTATCCATATCCTCATAGAATTTGTGTTGACGGCACGTCTTAAGATTTTCCTTGACTGGGACGTGGTCTCAAATGAAACTACAACGAAAATCCTGTATTTTACAGTAGAGTTTTTCTTTTTCGTTGCTGACGTAATGAAACTTAATAAAAAGTGTCGTGTACTAGGATATAGTCTACTAAAAACTAGTAACATCTTGTACCAGGATATAATTTGCTAGTCTTATTTTTTATCTACAGAAGAAAAAAAAGATTGGCAACATGTGTAGTTGAAAGTGTTGAATTCAACCGTTTAATCTGTTTCATTTCTCCTTTAATACACAAGTTGAATACCAATCGCGTAAGAATAGTAAGTAGAAGATGACTTCCCTATTCCCACGCATATTTTTTTAATATCTTTTTCATCTTGATTTTAAAGGAAAAAAAATTCTTTGTCGTATCTGAATAAACATCCGTATAATTCGAGCCGTTAAGCAAGGCTGCTTGTTATTCGGCCTGGCGTTTACGAAATGAATCATTATTCTTCTTCGAAATGGTACCAAGGTTCGTCTATAACTAAGAAATATGAATTAAAATAGAACCTATTGTGCAATTGCTTCAGCTTAAGTTCAACAACATATCGGCAATGGAAAAAGCCTGGGGAACCACAACCTGCCTATATCATGGGTATTAAAACGCAAGAAAATTATTACAAGCGAAAAGGCAGGCACACTGAACGGAGGATTTGCAAGGCCCTGAACGTATCCATGGGTATAACTAAAACAAACACGAAATCCTCTATTACAGAATTGATCAAAAAAAAAGAAAAGGAAAAGAGGATAAACTATAGAGGTGCTAGACACCGCAAGCTTGCGCTAAAACTTAAACAACCCTCGCCATGACTGGCAAAGGATTATAGAAGGCTAATCCCAGATGACTGGTAGGACTTCCGGTCACTGAAAACACCTACACAGCATGAGTATATTCAGTGTTGAACCAATTTGCAGGTTATGCAACGAGGAGGAAGAAACAGCCACCAATATATATTCTTAAAATGCGAATCGCTCAATGGAGACACAACCTGGAATAATAAGAAACCCAAGGGAAAGGATTTGTGGCGACAATCAATTACCCTAAAAGGATGTAGTCTGTTGCACTGTCCTAAGGAACTAGAAAAATTCAATAAGCCAGAAGGCTGCAGTGCTTGAGGTTCTTCCAAGCATCCATCACCGTGAAGTTATTCTTTATGTATATATGTATTTCAAAACTTGTCATGCCCCGGGCTATTTGAAATTCGTTCCAACCATCAATAAACGGTCCGTAATAAAGTGGAAAATCTGCGATATCTTATTCATGTGTCAACTCTGTAAGCCTCTAGGGATTATTTAAAAAACCGTATTACGTAAATACGTAACGGTCCGGTAAAGTTAGAAAGACTTGGAATATATCGAATTTCCCTTATTCGAGTTCTTTTTTCCGTTCCAAAACAACCTTTTCTACTTCCTTTTTGGTGTATAACCCTGAAATCTCGTTTCATTATATAGTTTTATGATGCCCACAAAAATCTCGTAAACTCTGATTGCCAATGTAGTAAATTTATCACGTCTTTTTAAAGTAATTAATATTGTTTAATTTATTCTTAGTGTTCTTTTACCCATTTCGAATAATGCAATTTCATTCGTTTCCGCCAAAAAATTTAATTTTAAAACTTAAGGTATGGTGAATTTTATTTTAATTTGATAGGTTTTGATTACTTGTACTGTTTCAAAAATAAAGTTAAATTAAATACAGCCACAACGTGTCCAATAAACGGGTCAAAATTCGTCAAAGGTAATTAGTCAAAAAATAGATAAAATAAAACATCAAACAAAACAAACACAAGATATACCTAATAGAGAAATTAAAAACTTCTCGTCTAAAATGCAGAACTGTTTGTCATTACATTTTCAAGACAGTTTTGTGACTTTTAGTGTTTTCACTTCAACAAAGCTACGTAGATGCAAAAGTTCAAACTAAAATTATTTCAGATACACTAAATACTAAATTACTGTAAAAATTTTATTACCTACATCATTGAATTATGCATACATGCTTTTTCTTCCTCCAATCTTTAAAAAAAATGCTATTTGAGAGGTTTTTGTAACGGTTTTATTTCCTCCAAGGTTTGCACGATCGTCCGATTTTAAATTCTTATAAAAGTAACATGTTATAACGTACTAAAAAGTTAAATTCACTATTTTTCGTGGTGACCAATTAATTAAGGCTTTAAGTTGAGATAAAAAGTCAGTGTCGCGTGCGGGATTCGAACCCACGACCTTCGGCTTGATACCACGATACTCTACCACTTCAGCCGGTAACGATAGCCGAAGGTCGTGGGTTCAAATCCCGCTCGCGACACTGACTTTTTCTATCTCAACTTAAAACCTTAATTAATTGAATACTAAAAAATGTTATTTCACTTGAGTATAGATCTGAAAATTTCAACTGTAAAATGGGCTCTTTTTTTATCAAAGGGCCAATAATTACTCCCAAACAGTTAAATCTATCCAATATTTTTTATCTACTTCGTCGACCTAGGTACTTAAATCCTTTAATTATGCGAATAAACGAATATTCAAGACGTATATGATGATTTTCAAACAAAAAAATAATGTGGAAATCAAGAACACAACAAATCAACGTTTACAAAACACCTATAAAAACAATAATTTAAATCTGTCATTTTGTTTGGAATCTTTCGTGGGTCTAACACTTTAATATATAATTAAGTGCCAATGTGAAACACATGAATGAAAGATTATTAATCTCTCGACCTCCTTATCTAATCTCAGATTTAATCTCAATAACATTAAATCATTTTCTCCCCGTGGAAACGAACAATAAATAACAAATAAGTAGGAACAAACTTGAAAATTGGGGGAAAAAAAAAAAAAAAAAAGGCGTGGCACTATCAAGAATTAAGTAAACAAGGTGTTGTAAAAGTGATGTTGGGCCGTTAAATTCCTTACTTAGTAATGGAAATTATTTGAAGCAATTTATTTCGCGAGTAATCAACAGTTGGAAATTCAATTGACGTCAGTCAATTTGAGATATGAGCTTTATTGAACGCTTTTAATTTCTAATTATAGTTTTATAATACATTTTAAACGAAATACCATTTAGTCTATTCGTTTATAATGATTAAAAAATGAAGACATTTTTATTCAATTATAATTAATTTACATTTTATGCAGTATAAATGACTTACCTTAATAATATTACAAAAATGATTAAAATGACGTATTAATTATCGATCATATTATAATGCATATATTAAATATCAATTATGGTTAAAAGGAGTAAAATTGGGTAGAAATTTTCTTCTTTTTTTTCTTTTTTTAAAATTTTTTATTATTATTAACCATAGGTGGGTGGGTAGATAATGTTAATTTATAAATATATTTTATTAGAAAAAAAATGCAAGTAAAATTCAAATCAAAAGAAACAATCGTAAAGTGGTATTTTTCTCTTCTTGGTAAAAATGTATTTTTAGTTGATTTTACTCTTTTTGCTTTTAACGGCATGATTACTCTCTCGCAGCAGCAATGAAGTCATGGCTGTCTGAATTTTCAAAAATTAATTAAAATTGTGAGAACAATGCAATTGTAAGTTAAAATATGCAATTTTGTAGGTGTGAGTTCAGTAATTACTCTTCATATGCCATGTATACAGACGCATTTCAAATTTGCCTTCCAACATTTTTTAGACTTTTTGGTTTTTTTAAAATGAATTATAATTATTATTATTATTTATAAATAGGAAAAATTATGAATAAAAGGCACTTTTAGGCATACACAATTGACCCATAATAGTTATTTCTTTTTAACTTTAGATTTAACTTTTTAAATTATAATCTCGGAACATAAAATTCAGACAAAAAAACTGTTATCTTTGAACTACTATAAAAAAATTTAAAATACAATTAACAAAAATTAAAACTATTATCAAACATAAGTGAATTAAAATCCAAAAGGAATAAAATAAAGGAATGATGGAAATAGGAAAATTCTATGAAGAAGGATCTCGTCTTGATGTTCTCTAGACCAAATTTTTGTTCCCAAAAAAAGTTGAAGTAACTTGGAGGTGGTGTGCCCGCAGTCTCGTGGTGGAATGCCATGTTATTCAACCTTTCCGGACTCTTGTCTACCAAAGTCTCAAAATTCATCATTTACATTGTGTTCATTTTGTTTTGTTTGTTACAATTTTATTTGTATCCGATACGTTACAATTGTGATCCCAAATCCGCTCTTGACACGGATACAGCATTTGCACTAATGCCAGCGCTGCATCCGGATGGCATAGGCCAAGAGAATCTGGCCAATACTATGTCAAGCCAGTCGTCTATTAATGCGTCGAATCGGGTTTTTGGGATGGATGTAGTGGGCTTGAACAGTAGGGTTAACGTGGATCAAGAGGTTGGTGTGAAACTTTTGAGATCGGTAACGGATTATTTTTTGGCCAAAGGAATGCTAATTTCGGTTTGGCTAGCGAGGCTGGTAGAGTAGTAAAGGGCTTATTGTTAGACAATTTGTGTGAAGACTTTTGATTGGAAGGATTTGTGCGCTGATGGCTTGACAGAACGTCCGAATGTCCAAAGTGGTCGCAGTAAATTCTTCTGTTAGTTTAGTGGTAATGATCAAAGACCAATTTCGGTTATAAAGTCTATAGTTAGATTCCACGTTAGTTTGCTCTTCAGAACTAAGTACTTGACTTGAATGGAATTCGGTATCTCTTTATTTTCTAAGTGGTCTAAGTTTTCTGTTAAGGGATAAAATTGCATGTCGTCCGCGTAGGTGGTTATGACGGTATATTGTCATGTGGGACGCTGGCTTGTATCTGTGTGACTTCCGAGAACTCGTCGCACCTTACTCTCATGCAGCGATCGGTTTCAGGATACGGTAATAACGAGAGATTAGGAAGTCATGCCGGGGTACCAGAGCCTATCAAAGGCATTGCTACATTTAGAAACAGGCCAAGCAATGCTCATTTTTTCTCTTAGTCAAAGGTGGAAGCCGAATTAGTGAGAATGAATGGTTTTATGAGTGTGGAGAAGATTTTGGAGAAGGAAGAAGGCTGATAGGTCTGAAAGATGATATGTGGTTAGGGGGTTCAGGCATGATGGAATAATTCCATAAGAGTGGATAGGAATAATTCCATAAGAGTGGATAGCGAATGGCTCTTAGGATGGCATTTTATATTGCGGTTAATGAAACTATGGCTTTTTATAAAAGATTGAAGTTTTATACCGAATGCGGCGGTGAGTTTTCTTTTTTCTTCACACACATGCGAGAAGTGAACGTTCCTTTTGCTGACTGCGGGTTCGTACTTAGCTGGTTTAAATTTCCTGCCTTATCTAAAGGGCATATTTTAGAAAACCAAAGTTACCTTTGTAACACTCGTAATTTTTATCATTTGGACAAAATGTGTGGTAATTAGTGACCATTTGTCGATGATTATTCAGAAATCGTGAGATGCGGTTTGGTGAGATGTAGGTTTCAAAAAAACAATTTCTTTATCATGCCAACGTTTCGATCTTTATTGAGCCCTGAAGATGATCAAAATAAAGATCGAAACGTTGGTACAGTAACGAAAATGCTTTTCTGAAACCTACATCTCACCATTCCTGAATAATCATTTGGACAAAAATTAATTGGGGAGCCGTTGAGATGAGGGAAGAGGCAATCTGTATTAATTTTTTTTTTTTAATTTAATACTGGAACGCCTATTTTTGCTTTTGAACATTTGTCGACGTTTTACTCCCCAAGACCTTTTGGTCATACAAAGCCGATGACAAAATTAAATATGAACTTCTCATTAAGAAGATTAGTTTGCTTTTCTAGTTTTTACCAAGTCATTACTCTGTGATGAACGTTTGTAAAGAAGAAAAATAGCTCCACGCTTCAAAAGATGACAGCAGTTATGAGTTAACTGCAGTTCATTACATTTGAATTATTAGCCATCAATAAAATTTCAAATGAACAAAACTGCACGTAAAAGAAAACGATTAGTTTCCGTATTAAAACCAGAACTAATGTCGTCTGTCGTAAAAAGTGTTACCGACCACTTTTGGATGGATCTCGGTCTTGTCTGGATGAAAAACATACAGTATTATCTACCAAGCTTTCGAACGATTTTAAGGTCATCATCAACCCAAAACGATCTTACATCCATGTGACCAGAACAGCCAGGATAGTCCAGCAAACATTAAAATCGTAAAACCTTGGGCCCGGAGAATATGAAAAAGAAAGTATAATTCGTACAGGATTAAGGTTTGGTCGTACCCGCTTGACACATGGGGCACCTCCTCGTCGGATAGAGACCCACGAGGGGCTGCTGTAACAGTAAAAACATATTTTAGATGAGTGCGAACGACTGACTAACACCGCGCAGGATTCGGCGTAGCCTGCCTAACGATTTACGAAAAATATTAAAGCACAGCAATGATCATAAAAATAAAGTCATAGATAAACGTAAATGGTTATATGTAACTCCTCGCACTGGTTTTTATGTGTTTTGTTGGTATGAATATCTTTATTTGCTAGAGTGGTTAAGTGATGGACGGGTCTATTGTAGAGAGTACCCCGAAATCCCGTCAAACTAGTTAGATTAGTTTACTCTTTACTTTTAGTTATTAGATTATTTATTTCGTTAGTTATTAATTAGATCAGTTTACTCGCTCGCTCCCTCTCCCTCTATCTCTCCCCTCCCCACCTCTTTCTCTCTCTCTGCGTGTGTGCGCGCGTACGAAACCGCAGAAAAAGAGAAAATCAGGGTAGCGCCGGTTATGTCCAAATCTGTTTGCCGATAAAAAAAATTTAAAGAAGTTTACTAATTGACGTAATTAAGTGGTTTCCAATTTCTTTTGAGATAGTTCCTGTTTTTTCATCTGGACTATACTAAGATCCACATTATTCTGCTTTAAATACACTTCCCAACTTTATCGATCTAAACAACACAAAAACATTACGTTCCATCAGTTTGTAATTATTACTAAAAGGCGTAATCTAATGGTCAGATTGTAGTATTCTATTTTAGATGTGGTGTAGAAATTTTGTGATACGTAGTGATTTGATACTGGATGTGAGTGAACTCGTGTTGGACCGCATTGGGTCATTTATTCGTCTTCACTCGCGGGTTTGCTATTTAAAACGACCATACTTCAACAACAAATACTGTACTGACTCGCCCGTATGTGAAGACGGGCCCAATAAACGATACAATGCCGGTTCAGCATAATGACTAGATAGTAAGAATTTATGTTACATCATGCAAAATCGATTTGGGGGCTGCGGTAGCCGAGCGGTTAGCTTGAGAGATTCGGCTAGTAGACCCCGCGGTCGCGGGTTCGATTCCAGCCGTCGCTTTTGGCCCTTTTTTCACGATACCCCTCCCCCCAAAAAACAAACACGCAATAATACATAATTACAGAAAGTCTGGCTAGATATGCAATGTTCATGAGGCCATTAAATAAAAATAAAAGGAAATGCTAAATCGATTTAAACCTGGGACTTTGTTTTCATTGCCATACACACCTTAAAAAAGGGGTTAATTTTATTTAAAACAGGAGATTTGTTTAATCCGAGTTGATCGTTTACAATAAGATTTTGAGTTTTTGTGACAGTCGACGTCAATCATTGAATCCCACTCGGATTTTCAATGAGCCATCGATTATTCAGCTATCCTTGGTTATTAATAGTTTTTACAAGACTGAGTGACGATATACGCCAGATTTTAAAAAAAAGTCGCTGAGCAATTTTTGTTTGTTATTTCCATTAATTTCTTATCTGCCCCAACAACATGTACGTCTCGGGTGTTACCTATACCTAATAGACGTAATGGAGTTGTTTTGTTGTTCATTTAGTTCGTTTTTAAAATTTATAAAAAAGGTTCTTAGTTTCAGACCTATGTTGATTTTTGAAATGTCTATAAATTTGCCAAGGAATAATGGTGAAACGTAAGGCAATTGCAACATGCAATTTGGTTACGTGTTTCTTTCTCCAAGAGAGATGGGTTTTATCAGGCGGTTCAAAAACAGTTGTACGTTGAGCATGCGGAACGATTACATCATTTGAAAAATTATAAAATGACGAAGTGAACTTCTTTTGGAGTGAGTCATTTGCAAAACCGTCCTTTCCATCCCCGGTCGATTAGTCATTTTATTTTTTATCATCTCTTATCTCAGGCGGGAAAAATTCGCCTCATCTTTAACGACGGATTCAATTAGAAAAGAGAATAACGAGAAAACAATCGAAAGTGAAGAAAATTGTTAGCTCGTTGGTGACCGACCACCTGCCTCATTGCTTTTACTGCTGAAACTCTATTGGCCCGGACGCCGGCTCCCTCCAAAGGCCCTCCAAGGCCAGCCTCGTCTCTCCCCTCGGTTCGGCAGTACTTTCTCAGTTCTTGGCTCGATTCAAACACCAGCGACGGTTTTTTCTCTCTCAACGTTGAACGTCCAGGACAACAACCGGCGAAATGGTTTCCGGAAAATCGGTCAGTTTCCTTCATTTGTGGATTTGTGTGTTTTGTGGTTGGTTGTTCTGTGCTATCTGCGATTCTTGGATGAAAAAGTGTGCCTTCAGGCGGCTGTTTGAGGCGTTTCCCCTCTGTCTTTACAATCTCAGTTAACGTTTTCTTTTTTTATGTGCGTATGTGTTTCTTAATACTTTTGGGATTTAAATCACGTGGAATCGCTACTGTTAAATAGTACAAAATATGTATATAAAAGGTTTTGCCTGTATGCATATCATGCGTAGGGGTGTGGTTTGTACGTTTGTATTATTATTTGTGCGTGAGTTGTGTGGTGAGTTAGTGTTTGCGAGTGTGGGGTAACTGAATAATAGTAGGCTTCGGGGTAATTGTGAGAGTGTAGGTCCGTGTATTGTGCGGTGAGTGATAATAAAAATATAAATTGGACGAGAAAGAGAGAGAGAAATGCAATGAAAGGCATAGAAAATAAAATATATTGGATTAGGGCGAAAGAGAAAATGTATATAAGATAATGGAAAGTATTAAAGAATGACTAACGGAGAAAATGTAAATGGGTGGGAGAAAGAATGTGAATGAGAGAGAGAGAGAGAGAGAGAGAGAGAGAGAGAGAGAGAGAAAATGTAAATAGGTGAGAGATAATAAAATGCGAATGAGTGAGAGAATGTGAATGAATGAGAGGAAAGTGAATGGGTGAGGAAAGAAAGAAAATGTGAATTAGTGAGAGATAGAAAATGCGAATGAATGAGAGGAAAGTGAATGGGTGAGGAAAGAAAGAAAATGTGAATTAGTGAGAGATAGAAAATGCGAATGAGTGTGTGTGTGTGTGTGTGTGTGTGTGTGTGTGAGAGAGAGAGAGAGAGAGAGAGAGAGAGAGAGAGAATATGAGAGTGAGATAAAAGTGAATGGGTGAGAGGTAGAAAATTAGAAAATGTGAACGAGAGAATGTGAATGGATGAGAGTTAGAAAATGTGAATGAGAGAGATAGAGAGAATTTAAACGCGTGCGTTAGAGAGGGAGACAGAGTGATATTGTCTGAGTCTGGTTGTAAGACATATTAATGGGGAATGAGTGAGAGTGAGTGAGAGGGGTAGAAAGAATGTAAGAAAGTGTGTTTGTATGAGAGGGGGAGGAATATGCGAATGAATGAGTTAAAGAGATGAATGAAAATACTTGAATATATTGAAATAATTTTGCATGTACTATTGAATAGTAAAACTTGAAAGGTCATAGCCTGTAGCCTGCTAAGATTTGTGCAACCTCTCATGGTTACATTTTCAAAGAGAAAACCAAAAATATTTTGTCCATTGTCATATTCATATCGTAGTTTACAAAAAAAATTAACTTGCAGCTTGTCTTACAAATACTAGTTGTAACAACTGTTCATGTCTTATCATCGTTTGCCTGTTGGGCAGCATTTAAAAAAAAATGTTCGTGGAATTTCTTATCTGTTAGACATATAAACACTGGGAACTTCGCTTTTTAAAATTTACTATGCTGATTCCTCCAAGGGTTCTAACCTTGGTGGTTTACCCAACCAAAAAATGAACACAAAACAGAAATTGTCTTCCGGATAATCACTTGGAAATTGAGTTTTTGTGTAGGTTTTAGCAGATGATTTCAACATTTAAAAATTCAATTTTAGCATGCTTAATAAACAATTAACTATAAAATAGGTAATGAAATTTGTATTTTACTTTTATTTTATTTAGATTGACTGTTATTGTATTATATTATTGAACAATCAGAACTGTAAAACTTTTAGCTTTATTAAAAAGGTTTAAAATTATACAGCATTTTAAAGCACGGGCTTTCTCGTAGTTTAGAAAACATTTTTGTCTTTCGAAACCATCCCATTATTATTATTATTATTTATTAAGAAGATCGCCAGTTGATAATGTTCGTTCTGGCCCTCATAATTCTTGTATTGTGTTGTTTAAATTACGATATTAAGTAATCTTCGAAATGGACAGTGAACATTGCTAGAACATCTATTAAGTTCAGTTCACCTTCAATTTATTCAATTACATTGTCTTACTGTTAGTTATAATATATGGGAATTAGTTTCTCGGAGTGACGATGTACTCATGGGGATTTTCCGCCATCCTACACCTAGTGGAGTGTGACTAGTAAATTTACCTATTGTTTATTCTGTTAAACGTCATTTTATTGTGGAAATATTATGTCAATAGATAATTGTTGGGTTAGTTTAAAACATATAAGTTTAAGAAATATGACTTAGGTATCAATATAGAAGGCGATAAGTATCAATAGGGTGATTCACTACTCGTACGAAAAAGTTCGCAGATGTTTCTACACCTCAAATGCACCAAAAAACACTCATCTGATTCTCAGCCCTTTCGTGGATATTCGACTTTTTTTGTTCAACTCTATACGGTTTGCGTTGTAAATCTATACGCGTAACTCTTGCGTTAAATATTCATTTTTGGAGAAATTAAAAAAAAAAAAAAAGATAAGCTTTCTAGGTGTTTTCACACCATTTCCTTTAATTACATCGAACTAAAATGCATAAATTTTATGCTAAATGGGAAAAACTTATGATGGTGAAAATAATGCGGAGTAGGATTAATTAATCTTTCAAAAACTGATTTATGGCTAAAAATTACTAATGATAAAAGTAAAAATAAAATAAAACGCGTGAAAGAGAGACAAACATAATAAACAATCAAATTTCCTTTGAGAAGGAACCCTTGTAGAATGTTCAATTTCATTTTTGTTATCTGTGTATAAATCTATGTTTATGCTAAAAATTGCTTACGCCAAAAATGAGAATTCAACGTAAAAAAGATAGATAATAAACATAGTAAACAATCAAAAACGAAAAATGACGTTGAATTTGTCTTATTTGTATTTTTTTATTAGGTTAATAATGCAAGTTATTATTGTGCTTTTTTGGTCTGTGTTTAATGTAGATATTTTGTACAATTTTCTGCTTTGATTGTTAGCTATGTCGATTCTCTCTTTTTTATTGTTTTTTATCCCATTTTTCTTTCATTAATCCCACTCTTTTTTTTTCCCCATTAGGATAAAATATTTGCATTTTCGTTTGATGTAATTAAAGACATATACCCTTATTAAACAAAGTTCTTATGAAATTTGCCAAGCTCAAAAAGTAAATTTAAAGTTCTAGAAAGGTGCGTTTTCTTAGAAAATGTAATGCGTTTTAGAATTTCCTCAAAAATGAATGTGTAGTGGGAAAGCTGATTATAAATTTATGATGAAAATCGTAGATAGTTGGGGAAAAAAAAGATAAAATTTTGATTACATATATGCGAAAGGGTTGAGAATCAGATCATGAACTGTTTTGTTGCAGTTCGAGTGTAGAAGAAGCACCTTAAGAACTTTGTCGTGCTCGTAGCGAATCCTCTGTTATTGATATTTAGGCGTAATATTATATAATTTTCAGTTTTGAGCCGTGATATTTAGGCTTAACTTAGAATTTTTAGTTAATAAAAGGATCACGCAACGTATAAGTTTCAGTTTTAAACCAAAATTGATGAATAGTTAGGAATGTAGTATTTTCTAGGCCTAACTTAAAATTTTTAGTTAAATGTATTTAATTTAAAGTTATTCGGGCATAGTAATATCAAAACAACTCTGTAATAATTTTTAGATTTAAAATGCAAAATAGTAAATTCTTTAAAGGTGATACAAACCAATCAAATTAGTCCCGAACGTTTCCATTTGATAGTAGATCATCTTGACCTACATTTATCCCATTTAATACCTTCTTAAAACGAAATGTATCAATGTCTCGTACTTCTTAGAAAGAAACAATAATTATTGCCAATATTTATAAGAAGTAAATAGTTTTATTTGGGCTTTTTGAATTGTCCAAATTTAGAAATCGTAAAATTGATTTCGAAAGTTGAGAAGAGTATCTGGCAAGCTTCTAGTATTTCATGTCAAAGGAATGGAAAGAAAATAAATGGGATATTTTCGACGAGACTAAAAAAACCTAGAACTTAGTAAGAAAGGGTTTTTAAGGAGTTTTAAAATTATTGTTGAGTATTTGTGGTTTTAGTGTTTAACTCTGTTGTCCGTAATAAATTTGAAGCAGTCTTTCATTACTGTACGGTTTGATAATGGCTCTAAGCTAAAAATGTTCAAGAGAAAACTGCGCTGTTTAAACTGACAAAGAATAAATAAAAATTCTATGTATAGGTCAAAAACAAACGTTTTAAAAATCCAAGCTTCATGGGGCAAATTTTGAAAGTTTGAGGCTGAATTTTTTTTTTTTCTGATACATTCAGGTAGTGGTTTAATCAATTGATTTTAAAATGTAATATTTTTTTCCAGCTAAATGTTCGCGTTACGACGATGGACGCCGAGTTGGAGTTTTCCATCCAACAATCCACAACCGGCAAACAGCTCTTCGACCAGGTGGTGAAGACCATCGGCCTCCGCGAAGTTTGGTTTTTTGGACTTCAGTACACGGACGGAAAAGGGGACTCGACGTGGATCAAACTCTACAAAAAGGTCAGTTTTAACTGCTCAGACACCGCCAAAGAAATTAAACGCTTTTGTTGAACAATTCTTTGTTTTCCACCGTGCCGGAATTTTATAGAAATAAACGAAAGGTTCTCGTTTTTACATAATTGTCCTTGCAAGTTGAACACAATGCCTTATAAATACAGTGCTTGTATGGCTGTTTGTTCTCATGAATTACAAATACAATACATATCCTTTTCATTTTCTGATGCTCTCGGCGGCCGAGTAACGTGGGGTGTTTTCCCAAGGTATTTTGCCATCAATATTCACAACTTTTGTCACTTTGCCGTGGATTTTTTCTTCTGTGCGATTATTAAACGTTGACCTAGTTCCTTTTCACGCTACCTTGATATAAAAATAACTATTAAAGAAAGAGTTTTTGGAAATTCATTCGGGATGCACGACTGCAGGTCGACCTTGGTTAAGTTAAGGTAAACCTGGCTAGGTCAGATGTGTAAGGCATGTCAAGGAAAGCTTCTTCTCATCCTAGTGTATGTCGATTATGTCACTTAGCTTTAGCATGATATTTAAAAAAAAATATGGATTTAAAATTGATTGCCTCTTATTTTTAATAATTAACTTAAGCCTCGATTTTTCAGTATCCCTATTTGCTTCATTTTTATGAAAATTTATTTTCATCACGTTCCTTATAATCAATATGCCTTTCTTTTGTCCTACAAATATAATTTTTTAACCTTTATATCCTTTTCAATGCTGTTTAAATACTTTTGAGCTCCTCTTGGCTAATTATCAGCCAATATACATGCATGATAAAAAAGGTTAAAAACAACTGTTTTTTCATATAGATTATTAGCTGCAGTTCAAAAAGACCTTCCCAACCAACTGAAATATAGAATGTAAAAAGCATTTTGAAGTTCATTAAAACACAAATCCAAAATACTTTTTTCCTCCCTCGTACAAATATAATTTTTTTTAGAAACCTTTTACATCTTTTTATGGTTCATTTAAGTTCTTTCCAAGCTCCTCTTATCTCCTAAGCCGATCTACATGGTATAATAGATAGAACAATAATTTTATAATGTAAGTAATACAAAGGTGAAATAAAAAATGTGAAAAGTGTGAAGTTAAATAAAGCACCAATCCCAAATAATTTCTTAGATATAAAATCAGGGATATGGCCAATTGGAAGAAAACCCTCAGCTTCTTTTTTGAACTGTGTAGGAATACATTTGCTTCATCAGGTTTTAAGCTATAATTAATAATATTACAAGTGTAATAAATATCAACGTTTGTTTTCATGTTGATTTATTTCTTGATAATTCAAACGGATTATTATTGTAAATTTATAATGATTGAGATCCTTACATTCTCCGTATATCAGAAATATAATCCCCAAAAGATCGATGAAGTTTTTTTTTCTCTCTTACCACTGGGCTTACCCCAGGTTTTTAATATAAAATAACAATACTGACGGCTGATATTAATTATATTGGAAATAATATAGGGTACTCATTCTTTACAATTAAAAAAAAATCATGTATATGGCTGTGGTGAATATTTATAACAGCCGGTTTTGTTGTCGTCAATTTGCTGGGTTAGTTTTCTAAATTATATTTTAACCATTATATTATATTTTTTTATTGCACCATTAAAATTTAGAATAGGCCCTATGTATTAGGCTTTAAATAAAATTTTTTTAAATGATAATCATAAATTATTTTCAACAAATTACACTCCCAGACAAAAAAAGACACATTTCGTTGTTTATTTTAAACTATACATATTTTTATCATTATACTTACACCATAACTTATTTTAATGAAAACAAATTAAACGAGATCAGAAATTCATGAGTTTTAATAATTATTATTTAATCGTGATCGTTTTGAAAGAAAATCCAACGAAAACACTGAAAATAATTTAGTTAAGGAACGAAATTTTTGACTCAAATTTTATTCTATCAATGATTTTCTGATATTTTCTTTCAAACTATCATAATTAATTAAATTTTTTTAAATTCGTGAATTTCTAATTTAATTTGAACCTAAAACTTTTAAATTTATATTAAAGTAATGTGTTATAATTACAATAAAAATACATACACATCGTTTGAAATAAACAACAAAATACAAGTGACAGTTTTTGTCTTTAGTGTATGCATTGTAATATTTTTAATAATATATTTTTTTATCACTTAAATGTAATATCCTGTGCTGAATTTGTTGATATGTTTAATTTTTTTAATTTATTTTCCAATCCAATTTTTTTTAAAGTGTAATTATATACATATATGTACAGACAGTTATTTAAATAGTGTAATTTCTAATTTATGATTTATTTTTTGATCATATCTTGTTTAGTTAAAGGGAGATAACTTATATCATAAGGAAATGAAATTAGCACAGTGCACTTTTTCTTGATTAGTTAGCATGTGTGTGTAGTCACTTCCAATAAATTTCAATTAAAAGAAGAAAAAAAAGCTTTTGCTTCCATCTCCCTTTACGTTTGAAAACGAGAGATGTGTTTCATCCACGAGGAAGGGGATTAAGTATTATTACAGAGCATGCCCTAAACTAATACCTACTTGCTTTCATCTATTTAAAAATAACTATAAAATTATGTTCAGGATAATTAAAATTGGCCTGTAGGGAAATGAAATAAAAGCAGAACAATTTTATAATAATAAAAAAATCTTTTTTGTTTAAAAAGCAATTCCATGTTGTTTTTTTTTTGTTTTTTTAAATAAATTAATTACAAAAAGTTTTTTTAAAATAATTTGTTGTATTGGGTTGTCCGGAAAATAATGCAGGATTTTGGTATTAAACAAAAAAAAGAAACTAGTTACTTTAAAGCAATGTTCTTTAATCAAAATAATTTCCCATACTCTCAATACATTTCTCCCAACGTGTTGGTAACTTATTAATTCCGTCTGAGTAGAATTCAGAATTTTTAGAATTGATAAAGTCAATAAATGCATTTTCCAGTTCCGTTTGATTTTTGAATATTATGTGTTGTAAGTAGTGGTCCAGGTGTCTAAAAAAATGGTAGTCAGTAGGCGAGAGGTCCGGAGAGTAGGGTGGGTGAGGCAAAGTTTCATAGCCAAGCTCCAATAATTTTTGTGACGTTACACGTGACACATGTGGTCGAGCGTTGTCATGCAACAAA